>JAJOOR010035002.1:0-19289 GCA_036250505.1 Solanum acaule | reverse complement strand
AGGTTGACCAAAGTCAACTTTTCAAGTTATAAAATCTCCAAAATAGGGAAACGGGCCTAAAACCCAAACGAACGACCAGGCGACCGAACAGTCAGTGCTAGCAAGTCATAAATGACTTGGGGTCGCTACAGGAACGCTCTAAACGACACACAGAAGGCAAGACACAGAAATGACCAAGAGGGTCATTACAGTCAGTTTGCACAAATCAAAATACACTTAGGGTTTTGAGAAGAGTTCAACAAGAGGATAAAAGGAGAAAAGGAGAAAAGTGAAGGCATTCTTCAAGTTTCTTGCAAATCTAAGGTTGTTTCGCCAAGGGTTTGATCCCTAAGAGGTATGTGAGTTCTCATTGTGTTGGGTTCGTTCACCCACACACCAATCTTGTTATTTTCAGCGTAATTTCGTTCTCAAAAGTTGAAGGATTTGTGTTCTTGAAGTATTGTTTCCGTTCTTGAATTAGGATGGGTTTGATGAGTTTTTGAGGTAATCATATCAACTTTAAGAGTTGTTTTCGAGTAGATTCTTGTGTACTTGTATTGGGTAATTAAATCTAAGGAAAGTTTGACGAAATGAATTGATTCAAAGTGATTTACGATCAGAAAACGAGCTGAGAAAATTTGTCAGGTCATTTATAGGGAGTGGCGGTGCGTCAACAGTGCACCCAATCAGACCCCAGTAAATAGATGTCTGGAGTGGCATGCCAGCAGTGCACCAAATCAAACACCTAGTAAAATGGATGTCTGGTGTGGCGCGCCAGCAGTGCGCCCAATTAAACCCCCAGTAAATGGAGGTTGGCGAGGCGCACCAACAGTGCACCCAATCAGACCCCCAGTAAATGGAGGTTGGGCGGCGCGCCATCAGTGCGCCTAATCAGATCCCCAGTAAATGGAGGCCTGGGGAGACGCAACAGTAGTGCAACAGGGTCATCTGCCCCCACCATTTTTCTGTTGTTTGCTCCTTCTAAGTTCTTTAAAAGTGTACACTTACTCCTTATCGATTCTAATCACTCTAAACTACTGCTAAACATCTAGAAATCATTCATAACATGAATCATAACCTTGAATTCATAATTCAAATTCAATGCAAACCTAAGAGTCAAGTCTTGAGAGTTCTTCCGAGTCATTTTAATAAGTCTTTTACAATCATTTTAAACTTGTTTAAGACTTGAGCACTTGAGTTTGAGAAAGAGTAGAGTTGAGTTAATTTTCTGTAAAATGATATATGATAACTAAGTATTCCCAAGAGTAAATGTTTTTACATTTAAGATGAGAGGGAACACCGATTTCCAAATGAGTTTTTGAGCAACTTTGAGTACCATCTCTTTTAAGAGAAAGAGTTTTGAGTAATGATCTCAAACTAAAGAAAGATTTATGTTTTTAAACATATGAGCTGGTTATATTTTGGGAGTAGTATTGAGTGCCGATATGGGGACGAGTTTAGCTAACTCAAAGTCCTCATAAACCATGTAGCAAACGTGGTTAGAAAGGGTCATACTTTTTCGATGATTTCTTATTGCTTTTAAGCATAGACTAGTGGATCCACTTAGTAGTAAGTTCTATACCCCGGCAAAATATAGGACAGTTCTGGCAGCGTGGGCTAGATGTTGTATCATCACATAGTTCAAGGTTTATTTTGTATTTTCATATACAAATAGAGTTTATTTTGTATTTTTGCATCCAAACTGAGTGTATTGTATTTTTAAATACGTAAAGTTGTTATCTACTATTTTAAAATCTTTTCTTTATATTGCATCTTGACTACTGCGTTATATTGAAATGAGTTAAGTATCCCTGAGTTGAGTTAAGACGAGGTAGGTTGTTTCTTCAGTTCCAGTTCAAGCTTATGTCTTGTGTTTAGATTTCCCCTCACATGCTCATACATTTCATGTACTGACATCATTTGTCCTGCCTCTTTTATGATGCAGATACAAGTGACCAAGATCAACATCCAGTGCTTCATTGATCCAGTTGAGTTCCAGAGTTGTTTGGTGAGCCTCGTTGCTTCCCAAGGATCCCTTTATTATGTTTTGTCATTTTAGTTTGTTAGGATATTCGGGGGTCTTGTCCAGATATCCATCATAGTATTAGAGGCTTCAATGATAGATAGATAGATAGTAGTTCATGAGTCTTTTTATTTTGATTTGTTTATGTTAAGACTTGAGTTGCCTCTTTGGCTAGTTGATTGTTTATTTCTAAAACATTCACAGTTTATCTTTTGAGACAATTAAGTAAAGTTTATATTTTAAATTCATATTATTTATGAGTAAGTCTTCCTCTAAGAGGTAAGCAGGTCAAGGGTTCACTTGGGCCCAACAATGGTTCTCGAGTGCCAGTCACGCCAGGGTGTAGGCTCGGGGCGAGCCAAACTTGGTATCAGAGCCAAGTTCAAGAGTCCTAGGTTGTATATGAAGCAGTGTCTGTAGAATCCTAGTTATCGGAGTGAAGCGCGCCACATCTATAATTAGGAGGCTGCAATATTTAGGAACTATCTCAGTTCTTTCATTCTCTTTTCGTGAGATAGAGTTCATCTCTATAAAATTTCTTTCTAATTCGTGCTTTCACGTATCTCTCAGATCATGCCTCCACGAAGAGCTATCTGAGGTCTTCTCGCTATGAAGAATGTTGAACCACAAGATCAAGGGGTACCCAATGCACCTGAAGTGCAACCCAAGGAGAGACCACTAACGCTGAGTTCCGGGAAGCTATCCAGATGTTGAGTCAAGTTGTGACCAACCAACCTGAGCAACAGAGAGTGTTTTGACAGGATGTCGCTGATAAGTCCAGAATCTGGGAATTTCTAAGGATGAATCCTCCAGACTTCACAGGTTCAAGTGTCACTGAGGATCCAAAAAACTTTATGAAAGACCTATAAAAGGTTTTTGAGGTTATGGATATTACTGATGCTGAGTTAGTGGAACTAGCTGCATACCAACTGAAGGGTGTTGCTAGAGTGTGGTTCGACCAATGGAACAAGAGTAGAGATGAGGATTTACCAATTGTGAGCTGAGCTGTGTTTAAGGAGGCCTTCTTGGGGTGTTTCTTTCCTCGTGAACTGAGAGAGGCCAAGGTTAGGGAATTCCTCACTCTTAAGTAGGAATCTATGAGCCTACATGAGTACAACCTTAAGTTCACCCAACTGTTCCGTTATGCTCGGAAGATGGTTGTTGACATGAAGAGAAGGATGAGTCTGTTTGTTGCTGGGTTATGTCATCTGTCAAGTAAGAAAGGCAACACATTTATGCTGATAGGAGATATGGACATAGCAAGGTCGATGATCCATGTGCAACAGGTTGAAGAAGATAAGCTGAGGGATAGAGAAAAGTTTCAAAGTAAGAAGGCCAAGACATCGGGAAATGAGTTCGAGCAGTAGAAGAGCAATGCGAACTAGTCTACTTTTCAACACAAACAATATGGACCTGCTCCATCATCTGCTAGTGCAGCTGCACCTAGCAACATAGGTGAGTTCAAGAATAAGAATTCACAGAATTTTAGAGCTAGACCTACACAGTCTCTAGGTAGTGTAGCACAAGGAGGAAATGAGATTTATGCATGTGCTAAGTGCGGTAGGACCCACTTAGGAGTGTGTCGTGACGGCTTCACTAGTTGTTTCTAGTGTGCTCAGAATGGCCACTTTATGAAAGAGTGCCCTAAGAACAGACAAGGTAATGGTTATAGGGACAATAGAGCCTAATTTTCTTCAGTGTCTTCACCAGATAGAGCTTCACCTAGAGGAGCTACTTCAGGGACAAGCGGAGGAGTAGTTCAGCAGTGCCTAAGGGTCATTTCATTTCATACCTTAATGCGAGCAAGTTAGTTTCCAAGGGGTGTGTCTATCACTTAGTTCGAGTTAATGACTCTAGTGTTGAGACACCAGTTATTTAGGTCGTGAGTGACTTTCCAGAGGTCTTTCCAGATGATCTTCCCGGAGTCCTTCCTGAGAGAGAAATAGACTTCGGTATAGATATTCTTCATGATACTCGTCCTATCTATATTCCGCCATATAGAATGATTCCAACTGAGTTGAAAGAGTTGAAAGAGCAGTTGAAAGATCTTCTAGAGAAAGGTTTCATTCGATAAATTGTTTTACCTTGGGGCGCTTTGGTCTTATTTGTCAGGAAGAAATATGGTTCTCTTAGAATGTGTATATATTACTGTCAGTTGAATAAGGTTACTATCAAGAATAAGTATCCTCTTGCAAGAATTGATGATTTATTTGATCAACTTCAGGGTGTCATATGTTTTTCTAAGATAGACCTCAGATCAGGCTATCATCAGTTGATAGTAAGAGAAAGTGACATCCCTAAGACAACTTTCAGGACCCATTATGGTCATTATAAGTTTCTAGTCATATCTTTTAGTTTGACTAATGCTCCTGCAGCATTCATGGACCTTATGAATAGAATGTTTAAGCCTTATCTTGATATGTTTTAATCGTGTTCATTGATGACATTCCTATCTATTCGCGGAATGAGGAAGATCATGCTAGTCATATCAGAGTAGTTCTCCAAACTCTCAAGGATAGAGAGTTATTTGCTAAATTCTTTAAGTGTGAGTTTTGGCTTGAGTGTGTGGCATTCTTAGGCCACATTATTTTTCGTGATGGCAATCAAGTTGATACTTAGAAAATAGAGGCAGTGCATAATTGGACTAGACCCACATCTCCAACTGATATTAAGAGTTTCTTGGGGTTGGCTGGATATCATACAAGGTTCTTCTAGGGGTTCTAATCTATTTCATCCCCATTGACCAAGTTGACTCAGAAGACAGTGAAGTTCCATTGGTTTTAAGCTTGTGAGAAAAACATTTAGGAATTGAAAACTAGGTTGACTACAAAAACAGTGTTGACCATACCAGAGGGTACAAAAGGTTTTTTGGTATATTATAATGTGTCTAGAGTTGGACTGGGTTGTGTATTGATGTAAAATGACAAGGTTATATCTTATGCCTCCAAACAACTTAAGGTTCACGAAAAGAATTATCCAACCCATGATCTAGAGTTGGCTACTGTAGTGTTCGCTTTGAAAATATAGTGTCACTATCTTTATGGTGTTCATGTAGATGTGTTTACCGATCACAAGAGCCTTCAATATGTATTCAGTCAGAAAGAGCTTAATCTGAGACAGAGGAGGTGGTTGGAGTTACTCAAGGATTATGATATGAGTATTCTATATCACCTAGGCAAGGCCAATGTTGTTGTTGATGCCTTGAGCAGGTTATCTATGGGAAATACCTCCCATATTGAGGAAGACAGGAAATAGTTAGCCAAATATGTGCACAAACTAGCACGTTTGGGAGTCCATTTGTTGGATTCCAATGAAGGTGGAATAGTGGTGATGAATAGGACTGAATCATTCTTAGTGCTAGAAGTGAAAGAGAAACAATACCAAAACCCTATTTTGCTTGAATCAAAGGCAAATGTTCATAAGAAAAAAGTGATGGCTTTTGAACAAGGGGGAGATGGGGTATTGAGGTGTCAAGGTACGTTTTGTGTACCAAAGGTGGATGAACTACAAGAGAGAATCATGGAGGAAGCTCATAGCTCCAAATATTGGATCCATCCTGGTTCCACAAAGATGTATGGTGACTTGAGAGAAGTCTACTGGTGGAGTAGTATGAAGAAGTATATTGCTGAGTTCGTTGCTAAGTGCCCGAACTGTCAACAAGTTAAGGTAGAGCACAAAATGCCTGGTGGTATGGTTCAGAATATAGATATTTTGGAATCGAAGTGGGATATGATCAATATGAACTTTATTACTGGTTTGCCGCAATCTCGCAGACAACATGATTCTATTTGGGTGATTGTAGATCGGATGACTAAATCAGCCCATTTTTACCGGTAAAGACTACGTATTCAGCAGAAGATTATGTTAAGTTATATACTCAAGAGGTGGTTAGACTTTATAAAGTTCCAGTGTCCATTATTCCAAATAGAGATGCACAATTTACTGCAAATTTTTGGAAGTACTTCCAGAAAGGTTTGGGTTCGAAAGTGAACTTGAGTACTGCTTTCCATCTGCAGACTGATGGTGAAGCAGAGCGTACGATTCATACTTTATAGGATATGTTGAGGGCTTGAGTGATCGATTTCAAAGGTAATTGGGATGATCACTTACCTCTCATAGACTTTACTTATACAATAGTTATCACTCTATAATCCAGATGGCTCCTTATGAAGCTCTTTATGGGAGAAGATGTAGATCCCCTATTGGATGGTTTGAGGTTGGTAAATTTGGGTTGATAGGACCAAACTTGGTTCATCAAGCTATGGAGAAAGTAAAGATCATTCAAGAGAGGTTGAAAACAACATTGAGTCGTCAGAAATCCTACACAGATGTTAGGAGAAGAGACATAGAGTTTGAGGTGGATGGTTGGGTATACTTGAAGGTTTCACCCATGAAGGGTGTTATGAGATTTGGTAAGAAGGGGAAGCTTAGCCCCTAGTATTTTGGTCCTTACAGGATATCCAAGAGGATTGGCACTGTAGCTTATGATTTGGAGCTACCACAAGAGTTAGCAGCAGTTCATTCAACATTTCACATTTCTATGTTGAAAAAGTGTATGGGCGATCCTTAGATTATTATACCTACTTAAAATATTGGTATTAAAGACAACCTATCTTATAAGGATATTCATGTCCAGATTCTAGATCGTCAGGTCGGCAAGTTGAGGACCAAGTAGGTAGCATCAGTCAATGTCTTATGAAGGAATCAATTTATTGAGGAAGCTACTTGGGAGGCTGAGGAGATTATAAAGAAGAGATACCCACATCTCTTTGAGTCAGGAGAAATTCCAGATCAAGGTACTAATTCTCTTCTTGGTACTCTTTAACTGATGTACAAAATGTGTTAGATTTGCAAGTTGGGTGGTGGGGCTGAATGTTCAATGTTACCACCCTTAGTTCTACTAAGAGTACTCTTATTTGAGGAAGAATGTCACCAATGGGAAGATATTGTAACATCCCGCCTTAGAAAGAGTTATATTTAGGAAGCGCTAAATTGGAAATAGCAAAATCTGAAAATTTTCAAGTTATGCCTAAGTTAAGAATTTTGGGTCAACTTCAAACGATCATAATTTTCAGTAAAGGATGAGTTAGGTGGCCCATAAGATATCAAATGAAAGGTCTTGGAATCCTCTTTCCAATGCCACCAAGATTTCTAAATTTTGATCCTGTATGAGGGAGATATGACCGTTTGAAATCTCCTTGACCAATAATGGAAAGTTACCTGAATTTGTGATGGGTATTTTGGTCTTTTCCTTACCCAATCAGATTAACACGAATTTAATATTATTTTTGGGCTCAAGTCTGGTTTAGGTCAGTTTTCACAAATCAAAATACGCTTAGGGCTTTGAGAAGAGTTCAAGAAGAGGAGAAAAGTCAAGGAGTTCTTCAAGTTTCTTGTGAATCGAAGGTTGTTTCGCAAAGAGTTTGATTGCTAAGAGGCATGTGAGTTCTCATAGTGTTGGGTTCATTCACCCACATGGCAATTATGTTGTTTTCAGCATAATTTCGTTCTCAAAAGTTGAAGGATTTGAGATGTTGATGAGTGTTCTTGAAGTATTGTTTCCGTTCTTGTATTAGGATGAGTTTGATGAGTTCTTGACGTAATCGTATTAAGTTTAAAAGTTGTTTTCGAGTAGACTTTGTGTACTTGTATTGGGTAATTGAATCTAAGAAAATTTTGAGGAAATAAATTGATTAAAAGTTATTTAGGATCAGAAAACAAGATGAGAATATTCGTCAGGTCGTTTAGGGGGAAGGGCGGTGCGCCAGCAGTGCTCCCAATTAGGCCCCCCAGTAAATGGATGTCAAGCGCAGCGCACCAGCAGTGCGCCTAGTCAGACCCCTAGTAAATGGAGATTGGCGCGGCACACCAGCAGTGCGCCTAATCAAGCCCTAGTAAATGGAGGCTGAGGCGGCGCGCTAGTAGTGCACCCAAACAGATCCCTAGTAAATAAAGGCTTGGCGTGGCGTGCCAATAGTGAACCAGGATCATCTTCCCCCACTCTTTCTCCATCGTTTTCTCCGTCGTAGTCCTTTTAAAGTGTACGTTTACTCCCTATTGATTCTAATCACTCTAAACTACTTCTAAACATCTATAAATCATTCATAAGATGAATCACAACATTAAATTCATATTCAAATTCAAGGTAGAGTTAACAGTAAAGTCTTGAGAGTTCTTTAGAGTCATTTTAATAAGTCTTTTACAATCGTTTTAAACTTGTTTATAGTCTTAAGCACTTGAGTTTTAGAAAGAGTAGAATTGATTTCATTTTCTTTAAAATTATATATGGGAACTAAGTATTCCCAAGAGTAAATGTTTTCACATTTAAGATGAGAGGAAACACCGATTTCCAAAAGAGTTTTTGAGCAGTTTTGAGTACCATCTCTTTTAAGAGAAAGATTTTTGAGTAATAATCTCAAACCAGAGAAAATGTTATGTTTTTAAACATATGAGCTAGTTATATTTTGGGAGTAGTATTGAGCACCGATATGGGGATGAGTTGAGATAACTCAAAGTCCTCATAAACCATGTAGCCAACGAGGGTAGAAAGGGTCATACTTTTTAGATGATTCCTTATAGCTTTTAAGCATAGACTAGTGGATCCACTTAGTAGTAGGTTCTCTACCCCGAAAAAGTATAGGACAGTTCTGCCAGCGTGAGCTAGACGTTGTATCATCACATAACTCATAGTGATGGTTGTCGGTTAGAGAATCTCCCTCAAAATTTATTTTCTATTTTCATATACAAACATAGTTTATTTTGTATTCTTGCATACAAACAGAGTGTATTGTAATTTTAAATACATGAAGTTGTTATTTATTATTTTAAAAGATTTTCTTTATAATGCATATTTACTATTGCTTTATTTTGAAATGAGTTTAGTATCCCTGAGTTGAGTTAAGACGAGGTAAGTTAATTCTTCAGTTCCAGTTCACTCTTTTGTCTTGTGTTTAAATTTCCCATCACATGCTCGTACATTCCATATACTAATGCCATTTGGCCTGCAACTTTTATGATGCAGATATAGGTGACCACGATCAGCATCCAGTGCTTCGTTGATCCAATTAAGTTCCAGAGTTGTTTGGTGACCCTCCTTGCTTCCGGAGGATCCCTTTATTATATTTTGTCATTTCAGTTTGCTAGGATGATTGGGGGTCCTGTCCTGACATCCCTCATAGTATTAGAGGCTTCATAGATAGATAGACAGTAGGTCATGAGTCTTTTCACTTTGAGTTGTTTATGTTGAGACTTGAGTTGCCTCTTTGGCTAGTTGAATGTTTATTTCTAAAACATTCTGAGTTTATCTTTTGAGACAGTTAAGTAAAGTTTATCTTTTAAATTCATCTTATTTATGAGTAAGTCTTCCGCTAAGAGTTAAGCCATGCCAAAGATTTGCTTGGGGCCAGCATTGGTTCTTGAGTGCCAGTCTCACCCAGGGTGCAGACTCGAGGCATGACATTTATTCCTGAAGATTCTACTTTAAATTTTATATTGCTCATTTCATGAATGTATTTCATAAAATATAAAATATCATTAAAATGAGTCTAGACAAATTCACATAGGAAACACATGCAACACACGTGCCAAGGACTAGTTGTTAAAAAAAATAACCTTTATCACTTTTGAATCAAAATCTATTCTGGTGTAAAATTACTTTTGTCTTTGTCTTTTTCTATATGCTTGGTTACAAACTCCAACAAACAATTGAAGTACTAGAAAACATCTTATTTTTATTTTTAAATTGTATAATACAAACCATTCAATTGAAGTTAAATATTCATCATTTGCACATTGATTTTCAACAATGGCTAATCGACTTCCATTTGTTATTTTTCAGAAAGTTAATTTCTTGGATGACCTTCTAAATTGTAAAAACAACTTAGTAAAGCAACATATCCTGTAGTATTTCAATGGGTACATACTCGTATAGGAGACTTACGAGATTCTTCTTTCCAAAAGCAAATCTATAGCTATCACGATTTGTGTTGTTGGTCTTTGGAAATCCTCACAGAATGGATGAATTCCCTTTCTCCAGAGTCCAATATCCACCAAAGATTCAAAACATTTTCTTACCTTGGATCGATAACCCTAACCGTCTAATCGGTGGAAAGAAAATCTATCTTTTGCTACATCCATAATGGTGTATTTATACATCAAGGGTTAGAGTTAAGGATCATGACAATCTAATGGGCTATATTACCTATTGGTGGAACTCACACAATAATTATTAAAAAATCTGCACAACTAAGCATGATTACGACTTATATCTACTCATTTAAATCATACTTTTCAATTATTGTATTATTTAAGGGATAATGCATAAGTACCAAATTATCATGATCCAAAATCACAAGTTGTGATGAAAAGAAGGAATATGGTTATATGAGGTAGTGCAACCTCCCCACATTTCACCAGTAACTCTAAACACCTATATTTTTTTTGTTAAATTTACTTATATTTTTCACAATTACAAAATTTATTACTCATTACACGAATGTGTTTCATAGAATATAAAATATCATTAACATGAGTCTACACAAATAACCATGGTACACACGTGCAACACACTTGTTAAAAGTACAAAAAACTCAGAGATAAAATGGTTATCTTTTCTTAAAAAAATACCCTTTATCACTTCTGAATCAAAATCCATTCATGTGTGAAATTACTTTTGTGTTTGTTTGTTTCTATATGCTCGGTTACAAACTCTAATAAACAATTGAAGTATTAGCAAATAACTTTTTTTTTTCAAATTGTATAACACAAACCATTCAATTCAACTTAAATATTCATCATTTGCACAATGATTTTCAACAATGGCTATCCACTTCCATTTGTTATTTTTCATGAAGTTAATTTTTTGGATGACCGTCTAAATAATAAAAATAACTTAGTAAAACAATCTTTTTTTAGTATTTCAATCGGGTAAATACTAGTAGAGGACACTTACGAGATTTTTTTTTGCAGAAACATATCTATACCTATCACGATTTGTGTTCTTTGTTGTGGAAATTCTCACAGAATGGATGAATTCCCTTTATCCAGAGGCTAATATCCACAGAAGATGCAAAACATACATTTTTTTTATATTTGACAGAAAACCCTAGGCTAATATCGCAAGTTGTGATAAAAAGCAAGGATATGGCTATATGAGGCAGTGCAACCTCTTATCATTTCTCCAGTAGCTCTAAACACCTATATTTTATTTTATTTTGCCAAATGAACTTATATATTTTATGATCAAATCTTTTACCACTCATTACACGAATGTGTTTCATAAAATATAAAGTATCACTAAAATGAATCTACACAAATTAACAAGGGGCACACATGCAACACACCTGCCCAACACTAGCCATTAAAAACAAAAAAAAAAGATAAAAAGGTTATCTTTTTTGCAAGAAAAAAATAACCTTTATCACTTTTGAAACAAAATTTATTCTGGCGTAAATTAATATCATGCCCCTAGTTTACACCCTGGATGTGGTTGGCACATGAGAACCATGATTGGTCCACAAGCAAACCCTTGGCCTATCTAACTACTTAGCGGAAGATTTACTCAAAGAAAGTGGGACTACAAGTGCATAATTAAACTCAAAATGTCTCAGTTATAACTTACTCAATGATTATCTGGAAATACTTAATAAAACATAATTAAATGTCTCAAGGTTTCTGAACATCAACAAAGAAAGTAATGAGAGACTCCTCTACTTCTAGCAATCTATGAAGCCTCTAAATACTAAGATAGATGTCGGGACAAGACCTTCGACAACTCAAAAAAACAGGAAATATAAGTGTGAAGCCCTCTAGAAAGAAGGGAGGCTCACCAAAGCTAGCAGGAATGCAAGTGGTATCAACGAAGCGCCTGTTGATGACCTGAACACCTATATCTGCAACATAAAAAGATGAGGCTGAATGATGTCAGTACATTTAATGTACGAGCATATAAGTGGAAACCGAAAGCATAGATAACTAAACTGATAAGACTGGAAGATATTCTCACCTCAACTCAACTCCAATATAAAAGAAACAATGATAGATGCAATGCTTAGAACATTATAAAACAAGAGATATAAAAACCATGATGTATAAAAATACAATAAGATACTTCTTACTCTTATTTGGGATTCTTTAACCGACAAGCATCACTATGGGCTATGTGATGATACAATGTCTCGCCTACGCTTCTAGAACTATCCTATACCTTGTCGGGGTACAGAACAACTCAACTAAGTGAATCTACTATGATATGCTTAAAATAAATAAGGAATCGTCTAAAGAGTATGACCCTTTACCCATGTTGGTTACATGGTTTATGAGGAATGTGATTTGTCTTAACTCATCCCTATATCGGTGCTCAATACTATTCCCAATAATATATAAACTCATGCTCAAATGTATAAAACATAACTCTTTCTCAATTTGAGGTAATTACTCAAAAGATCCTCTTAAAAGAGGTAATACTCTGAAACATCTCTGAACTCATAAACTCAATTAGAAATCGACGTTTCTCTCTTTTAAATGTAAAATTGTTACATTTGGGAATACTTAGTTCCCTTATACTCTTTTTCAATCAAGAATACAACTCTTCTTATTCTCATATTCACTTTCTCAAGACTTAGTTCAAAACATTTTTTATTTCAAAAAAAATACTAAAAAAGACACAAAAAGACCTCTTAAACTTTCCTATTAAACTTACTTTAGTTTGGAATGTAAATGAAGACATGCGTTACGACATGTAGGATCTATCAAGGATTAATGGAGAATTTAGAATCTAATTTCAAGAAAAGAGCATATTCATGATTCAAAGGAACATGTTTGGTAAGGAGCACAGAATGGAAAAAGGCCAGGCGACCCTGGTGCACTGCTGGCACACTGTTGGCACGGGGTGCCAAGCCATAAAATACTGGAAGAAGCCTGGGGCGCACTGTTGGTGCAGCGCGCCAAGCCCCATATTACTGACTAGAAGTTCTGGCACTATGGTGGTGCGCCACCCCACCCACATACCTAAAAATCTGACAATTTGTTCTTCTCAATTTTAGGTCCTAACTCATCTAGAATCGAGTGATTTCTTCTAAACTCTTTTGATTCACAAACCCAACATGAATTCATCGATAACTCATACAATATCAATATTCATAACCCATACTCAAGATCCTCAACCCAAGTAACTCAAATCTTCCATTGTTAAAGAACAAAACAACAATTAAGAACTACTTAAGAATCTCACAATATAACGATTTCATGGATGAATTCATGGATGGATTAGATGTATGGTGTGAGGCAAACAAATCCATCACTGTGAGAAGACTTATATACTTGGAATGAATGATGTTCTTGGTGAAATCCACAAATCATGAAGAAAACTTTAACTTAGCCCTTTTTCTCGTCTTGAAACCTCGATCTAATTCCCTAAGTGTTTAGGAACGTGGAGAAGTGCTGTAAATCAGATTAGACCCTTATTTGGGGTGAAAAACCATTTTAGGCCTAATGGGAAAAGGAAAAGATCAAAATGCCCTTTTCAAAAATGGTTAAAATGCCTTAAATATAGAGGCTTCACTCAAACAGGCATAACTTTTTACTCTGACCTCTAAATTTAGCCAAATTTGCGGCGTTGGAAAGAGGACTCAAAGACCTTCGATTTTATCGCTCATGGGCCATATAATTTTTCATATGCTAAAAGATATGGTTGTTTAAAGTTGACCTAAAACTAATAACTAATGGGTGGCTTGCATGAATTTCTATTTAGCTCTCTCGAAGTCGAAGGTGTTACAATATCTCCCTCTTGGGAAAATCCATCCTCGAATGAGATCGCACTAAGCAGAACAGGGGTTGGAAGCATCTAATAGCACAACTCAAGACCACAACATGCAATTAACAAAAACTCAACATATCAACTTAAATAGTACTTTACGAGAGTTAGTACCTTGGTCTTGAATTGTTTTGGAAGGAAAGAGATAGGGGTATCTCATCTTCATATCTCCTTAGCCTCCCAAGTAGCTTCCTCTACAAATTTATTCCTCCATAATACCTTGACTGATGCAACTTCCTTGGTTCTCAACTTGCGAACCTGACGATCAAGAATCTGAATGGGATTGTCTTCCTACTTTAGGGTTTCCTTGATACCAATATTCTCGGTAGGTACAATGAGTGAAGGATCAGCCAAACTTTTCTTTAGCATTAATCTATGAAATATCAAATGGACTTCTGCTACCTCTGACGGTAGCACCAACTCATAAGCTACGTTGCCAACCCTCTTGGATATCCTATAAGGACCAATGTAGCGAGGACTGTGTTTCCCCTTCTTACCAAATCTCATAACACCCTTCATGGGTGAAATCTTCAAGTTGACCCAATCATCAACCTCAAATTCTAAGTCTCTCCTCCTAACATCGGTATAGGATTTCTGAAGACTTTGCGCTATTTTCAGCCTTTCCGAAATAGTCTTCACTTTCTCCATGGCATGATGAACCAAGTTTGGACCTATCAGCTCAGCTTCACCAACCTCAAAACAACTAATGGAAGATCTACATCTTCGTGACTACTGGAGTTATAATTGTTACTATAAGCAAATTCTATGCTAGGAAAGTGGTCATCCCAATTACCTTTGAAATTCTTGACTCATGCCGTTAATATATCCTCTAGGGTCTAAATTGTGTGCTCTGATTGGCCATCTATATGAGGGTTAAAGGTAGTACAAAGGTTCACCTTTAACCCAAACCTTTTTGGAAAGACTTCCAAAACTGAGATGTACGTTGTGCACCCCTATCTGAAATGATAGACACGGGAACTCCATGATGTCGGACTATATCTTGAATATATAATATGGGATAAAATTCTGCTGAATTTGTAGTCTTTACCGGCAAGAAATGGGCCTATTTAGTCATCCGATCTACAATCACCCAAATCGAATCATGATGCCTGCGAGATCATGGCTAGCCAGTATTGAAATCCATATATTATCTCCCATTTACATTCCGGAAAAACTATGTTCTGAGCCATACCACTTGGCTTTTGGGGTTCTACCTTGACTTGTTGGTAATTTTGGCACTTAACAATGAACGCTGCAATCACGTCTTCATTCTACTCCACTAATAGACTTATCTCAAGTCATGGTACATCTTTGTGGAACCAGAATGGATTGAACATCTGGAACTATGAACTTCTGCCATGAACCTCTCTTTCAGCTCAACCACCTTTGGTACACACAATCTACCTAATATCTTAACACACCATCTCCCCATTGTTCAAAAACCATTACCGTTTGCTTATGAGTATTTGCCTTCTGTTCAAGTAAAAGCGGGTCATTTTCTTGTTTCTCCTTCACTTCAGACACCAGTGATGATTCAGCCCCATTCATCACCACCACTCCACTTTCACTAGAGTCCAACAAAAGGACCTCCAAATGGAAAGTATGTGAACCTCTTTAGCCATTTCTTTCTTGCCTTCCGCAACATGTGCAGTACTTCCCATAGACAACCTTCTCTAAGCATCAACAAAAACATTAACCTTACCTGGGTGATAGAGGATACGCATGTCATTATCCTTGAGCAACTCTAACCACCTATTGTGAGTGAGGTTATACTCTTTTTGATTGAAAACATACATGAGACTCTTATGGTCGGTGAACATATCCACATGAACATCATAGAGATATTGACGCAATATTTTGAGACCAAACACCACTGCTGCCTACTTGACATCGTGAGTCGGGTAATTCTTCTTGTGCATCTTAAGCTATCTGGAGGCATAGGCTATAACCTTACCATTTTGCATTAATACGTAACTAAGTCGAACTCTGGACACATCACAATAAATAATAAAGTTTGTACCCTCTGGTAGGGTCAACATTGGGCAGTAGCCAACAGAGTTTTCACTCCCTGAAAGCTCTTCTCACAAGCTTCAGATCAATGAAACTTAGGTGTTTTCTAAGTCAACTTAGTCAACGGGGATGAAATAGATGAAAATCCCTCATTGAATCTTCTATAATAACCCTTCAATCCCAAGAAACTCCTTATACCAATTGGAGATATGGGTCTGGATGAGTTCCATACTGCTTCAATCTTTTGAGTGTCAACTCAAATCCCTTCGCCAGATACAATGTGGCCTAAGAACGCAACGGACTCAAGCCAAAACTCACACTTAGAAAATTTAGCATACAATTCTCGATCATTGAGAGTTTGGAAAACTATTCTGGGATGACTAGCAATATCGTCCTCATTCCTCGAATAAATTAGTATGTCATCAATAAATACAATAACAAACATATCAAGATACGACTTAAACACTCTGTTCATCAGATCCATGAACGGTGCAGGAGCATTGGTCAAGCCAAAAGGCATAACAAGGAACTCATAATAACCATACCAGGTCCTAAATGCTGTCTTTGGAATGTCACTTTCTCTTACTTTCAATTGATGATAGCCAGATCTAAATTCTATCCTAGAGAAGCAAGTGGCAGGCTGATGTTGGTGGAAAAGGTCATAGATTCTTGGGGGAATGATTACTTTTCATGGTGGCCTTGTTAAATTGGCGGTAATCGATATACATCCTAAGAGAACCATTTTTATTCCTCACAAATAAAACAGAAGCGCCCCAAGGTGAGACACTAGGTTGAATAAAACCCTTATCAAGAAGATCTCTCAACTGCTCTTTTGACTCTTTTAACTTAGTTGGAGCCATTATATATGATGGAATAGAGATAGGTTGAGTATCAAGAAGAATGTCTATGCCGAAGTCTATTCTCTCTTAGGAGGGACTTCGAGAAGATCATCTGGAAACTCACTCACAAATGGAACTAATTGAATAAGCGGTGTCTCAACACTTGAGTCATTAACTCAGACAAAGTGATAGATGCACCCCTTAGAGACTAACTTTCTGGCCTTAAGGTATGATATAAAACGACCTTTAAGCACTGCTAACAACTTCTCCACTCTACAACTGGCTCATTAGAAAACTGAAACTTGACTACTTGAGTTCTACAATCAACTAAGGCATAACAAGCATGAAGCTAGTCCATACCTAGAATAACATCAAAGTCTACCATGTCTAGCTTGACTTAGTAAGCTAAGTGTCCTTGTGATTGATAGAGATGGTACAATCACGATAAAATCTTTCTGCTAGAATAGACTCACCAACAGGTTTGGAAACACTGAAAAGCTCAAGAAGTTGTTCGGGGGAAATATAAAACCTCATGGCTACATAAGGAGACACAAAAGATAGACTTGCACCTGGATTAACTAAGGCATAAACATCAAGAGTAAAAAATTTAAGCATACCAATGACTACATCAGGTGAGTTCTCCTGAGCCCGGCGACTAGCTATAAAATATAGACGGTTTGTATAACACCCCAGAAAAAATGTCGAACTAAGGCTAGAACCATCCTTTGTTGTGAGTAGGATTTTACTGAGAAATTTAAAATTTCTAAAGTGTTAGAGTAACTAGATGTATCACCTTGAGTTCCAGGAAGAGCTAAAGAGAGTTCATTCAAGTCATTCCTAGGTCCTTCTATGTTTTGGGTCAACTTCTAACGACCATAACTCTAAGTACAAGATGAGTTAGGTGGGCTACAAGGTATTAAATGAAATTTCGTTGAATTATCTTTCCAATGCCACCGAGTTTGCTAAGTTTTGAGCTTGGATGAGTGAGATATATCCTTTTGAAGTTAGGTTGTCTAGTTAAGGAAAGTTACCCGAAAATAGTAAGGGGTATTTTGGTCTTTTCCTTACCCAATCAAATTTAATTCATTTTTAGTAATATTTTAGGGTATACTCTGATTAGGTTCTATTTTATAATCCTAATATACGCTTTGGGTTCTAGTTGAGGGTTCAAGAAGAGAAAATAAGAGAAAAAAGGAGAGAATCAAAGTGTTCGTCGAGAGTGTTGCGTTTTGTTTCGGATTTTCGCCCTGGATTTAATCCCTAAGAGGTATGTAAGCTTCCAAAGTGTTGGGTTAATTAACCCATATGCCAATCATGTTAATTTCAGCGTTAAATTCGTTCTAGAAAGATGAAGGTTTACTTTTCTTGAATTGTGTTCTTGAAATTATCTTTCGTTCTTGAGTTAAGATGAGATTGATAAGTTCTTGAGGAAATCGAGTTGATTTTAGAGTTGTGTATGATTAGATTCTTGAGTACATGTATTGGCTATCTGAATCTAAAGAGAAATTGAGAAAAAGAATTGAATTTACGCGAATTGGTGTTAGAAAATGAGGAAGAAAAAAGTCGGACAAGGAAAAGGTACCAGGTCCGCGTCGCGAACCTATTCCTTCAGTGTGAAAATTTTCTCTCTGTGTCGCAGAGAGGTCGCGGACTCCACTGTGTAAAAAATTATTTCCACCAAATATTTTAATACATCTCCGCGTCTCGTACTTGCTCCCCAGACAGTGTTTTTCAACCGTTTCTCATATTTAACTCTCTAAAAACACTCCTAAACATCACAAGATCTTTCCTATCACAAATCACAACCTTGAATTCATAAATCAAATTCAAGGTAGAGTTGAGAGTCAAGTCTTGAGAGTTCTCTCAAACAGTTTTTGAGAAAGTCCCTTCGAGTCCTTTTAGGAGTCTTCTAGATTTTCTAATAACTTGTTTCATGACTCGAGCATGTCACGCCCCGAGCTAACCCCGAGACACGAACACGGGACCTAAGACCACAAGTGATCCCAAGCTAACCCTGCTGGCATGATCATGAGCATATTAAAGATAATAAACTGATGCGGAAGCTATATCATAAATAAATCTGAAAAGATGGGGAATACCCATATACTATAACTGAATATATCAAATCTGAGAGTTTAATACAAAAGAAATATCAAACTCAAAATACTAAGTTGAATCTAACTATGTCTAAAAATAAGCCTCTAAACTAACTAGAAATGTTGGGACATCCCCCAACTAGGTCTAGCAAAACTGAAACTAAAGACTAAAAGCGATAAAGATAAACATGTCACTAGTCCTTGAAGAATGAGGACTCACTACTGATGTTGCTGAACTGAAGATCGGGAATCGATCTAAGCGTGATCTGGATGCTGAGAACCTGAACCTACATCACGAGAAGATGTAGCGCACGTATGCGTCAATACTTGAAAGGTACTGAGCATACAGGATAGAGTAAAGCTGAAATAACATATAACAGAACAAAGCAATAAAGCAATGAAATAATCTGGACATGATATAGATACTGAAAATACTGAGTACTGAGCTAACTGATGCAATGACCAAATTTATAACATGCTGAGACTGAATACTGACTGTACTGAAATATGGTCAATGCAAAAGAGTCTGA
>JAJOOR010035001.1:0-24199 GCA_036250505.1 Solanum acaule | reverse complement strand
TCGGTCTCAATTATGTGATTAGCAATTCAACCCATTACCTTGCTTTTACAAATAGACACAAATTAACAACAATCTTAAAATAAACGGAGTTTGAACTAACTAAGTTGACCGTAGGGGCATGGGGATTAGAGATTGATATCACAAAGGGGTAAAATAATATTGCTCAACAAAGCTAAACAATCATGGATAAGTTGGTTCATCTTCAATAGTGCTAATCTCTTTCGATCTCATGACATTAGTTCATAAAATATCCTTTCGGTCTCAATTATGTGATTAGCAATTCAACCCATTACCTTGCTTTTACAAATAGACACAAATTAACAACAATCTTAAAATAAACGGAGTTTGAACTAACTAAGTTGACCGTAGGGGCATGGGGATTAGAGATTGATATCACAAAGGGGTAAAATAATATTGCTCAACAAAGCTAAACAATCATGGATAAGTTGGTTCATCTTCAATAGTGCTAATCTCTTTCGATCTCATGACATTAGTTCATAAAATATCCTTTCGGTCTCAATTATGTGATTAGCAATTCAACCCATTACCTTGCTTTTACAAATAGACACAAATTAACAACAATCTTAAAATAAACGGAGTTTGAACTAGCTAAGTTGACCGTAGGGGCGTGGGGATTAGAGATTGATATCACAAAGGGGTAAAATAATATTGCTCAACAAAGCTAAACAATCATGGATAAGTTGGTTCATCTTCAATAGTGTTAATCTCTTTCGATCTCATGACATTAGTTCATAAAATATCCTTTCGGTCTCAATTATGTGATTAGTAATTCAACCTATTACCTTGCTTTTAAAAATAGACACAAATTAACAACAATCTTAAAATACACGGAGTTTGAACTAATTAAGTTGACCGTAGGGGCGTGGGGATTAGAGATTGATATCACAAAGGGGTAAAATAATATTGCTCAATAAAGCTAAACAATCATGGATAAGTTGGTTCATCTTCAATAGTGCTAATATCTTTCGATCTCATGACATTAGTTCATAAAATATCCTTTCGGTATCAATTATGTGATTAGCAATTCAACCCATTACCTTGCTTTTACAAATAGATTCAGCTAGATTCCAAATATTAAACTAATTACCCACTCAAATTGGTCTTTTTCAAGCACCAATTTGAGATCTAAGCTAAGATTAAGTTGACCATCTTAATCCTTAAATTAATCACATGGTAACAACTCAAATCCATGAGAGAAATAAGTAAAACAGAGCAATACTAGATACCCACTAAGCTAAATCAACACCCAACCCTATAATCACCCCCCTAGAGATTGGGGTTTTAGCCACCCATTACAAAAAGTGCAAAAACTAAACCTCTTATGATAGTATCCATGGGTGTAGTGAATTTACGAAATCATAATGAACACCCACTTGAGTTTCACTCTCCAATTGTCAATTAAAAGAATGATGTTTAAAACCCAAACTAAGAGTCATGCTCAATAGTTTCTCTCTCCAAGAGTTCTGAGAGTAAAAATTGATAAAAGACTAGATATATCCACATTCTCTTTCTTCCAAACTATTTATACTTTTCAAAAATATTCTTTTGCGTCCTGGTCGGCAACATTAGTCGGGCTCACCGAACTTACTCGGTGTCACGACCCAAAGTATACCCTGGGTGTAACATGGCATATAGAACCCCGAAAGGCCCTACACAAGACACTTAACATAATCATAAAAAATAATAGAAATAAGTATTTCAAAAATATCAATCTTATATCATAAAAGAGTTTGACAAAGCGGAAGTCCAATGAAGTCTCAACAAGCCATGGACTTCTGCTTTGTCAAATTATGATAACAACCATGGGTGATAAGTCAAAATACCAAGGGAATAGATAGAAATCAAATATCATTATAGCATAGAAAATGAAATGATAAATACCAATCCTCACCTTAAAGTCAAAACATAGAATAACTCTTTATACATAATTCAACATAGATGAGAAAACCTTTCACCAATGTCAATTCATATGTGAGAAATATCTTTCACAATTATGATCATAGTAGTATGTGAGAAAACCTTTCACAAAACATTGATTCTTTCACCTCAAAGCATCCTCAATTTATTTACATCAATTTCATAAAAACATGTATATCTTCATATATTCATAATTCACAGTTCCTAAGGTTCATAATCAAAATCATAGAGCATGCACGGGTTCTTGTAAATTCATATCAAAATCATACAATTAATTCACTTCATGCATTAAAATATAGGGATTAATGAAAAACATCATAATTTGAAGGGAACTATAAAGATTGAATTGAAATCCTAACTGTCACGATCCAGGGGTACCCCTAGATATAACATGGCATATAGAACCCTGAAGGATTCCATACAAGCCACTTAGATCTCAAAACATAAGAAATAGAACAAGAAGAGTAAAACAATAGTCTAAGTCCAATAGTTTTTATAAACGAAAAGTGGAAGTCAAACACTTGTCTCATCATACTCATCTAATACAATAGAATGAAATTTGGCCTAGCCCATACATCATGTTCAAAAGTGAAATACAAGGAAAAGGAACTAAAACAATGAAAGTCCATTCTCGAAGAATGAGGACTAACCAAAGCTAGGAAATACCAAACTCAACCACTAGCCATAAAACTGATGACCCTGACTGTCGGACCCTACATTTGGGGAAATGCTGGAAAGAGTATGCATTAGTACAAAACAATGTACCAATTATGATAGCCATACATAAAATATTTAAAACATGCTAAAAAGGACATTTCATTTCATGACATGCAATTGGCCAAGCTAAAACATGATATAAGAGAGTTAGAAAACATAAGTCATAAAACCATGGTCAATGCAAGCTAACATCATGTTTAAAACCTTTGAACTCATATGAGATACTTCTTGAAGTAACCTTAAGTCATTATTAATGTGGGGGGATTAGCCTTAACCGACATAGAGACCATGTTAGCTATAACATGATCCCTCGGTGTCTCCCACACCGAAAAGGGTTGTCCTACTTGCCAAGGTAGAACCATGAACTTCTAGCTTAAGTGGATCCACTAGATAATGTCTAATTTAGACAATCATCCTATGGGGGCTCATAGGTAAGGGATAAGAAGATTTCTACTAGAAACCCTACCTTTACTCTATAGAGATTCCATCTCAATATCCTCTCGGTGCTAAGCTAAATCCTACGGAATAGTCATTTCTTACTTGACGTTATTATCCATGGAAAGGTACCCTAGGAGAACTAATCCAAGCTAGTTTCATTAGGATAACTCTTACTCTTTGATTCAATTAGGTGAGAAAGCCTTTTAACCTAAGAATCCTTATTATGTGAGAAAACCTTTCACATCTTACTATTATGTGTACATGAGAAAATCCTTTCAATAACACATCATGATCATCATCATTGATACTTTACTCTCAAAGCATCCTTAAAACATTTGCATAGATTTCATAAGAAAATGCATGTCCAAAATGCTGCTGGACAATTTTTTTAAAAAAGAAATGTAAAAAAATAATGATTGAAGCATTCTTGAAAGGATGAGATTTACTTGTGAAATAGTTGTTGAAGAGAGGACTGACAATAAAGAGAAGAAAATAATGTGTGATGAAGTCTAAAATAGCAAAGTGATTAGGGAAGTGTAAGTCGCTATTATATAGTTTTCCTATCTGTCCTCTAGTCTACATTACAACCCGTTAATGTTCTATTTGATTAATGCTTAATTAGTGGAGATGTACATAATGGGCAAGCATATTATTCTTTGTGCATACATGTGAATTTTCTTTGTGAGTGTGAGAGTTGTCTTGGATGTGAAGTCCTTAATTTATATTAAATCTTTTAAATTGAGTGTGTGGACTATTTTTTGTGGTAAGGGCACTTGTTTCATGATAGAGACGTTATTTTATTAGTTTTCATTGATGAGAGTAGGTGAGAAAGATTAAATTTGATGAGTTCAAAGTCCTTCCTTGAGGTTAGGAGGTTAGAGGTTTGTTGTTTATTTGGATGTCTTGCATAATGAGCAAGAATTGTACTTGATGTTTTGATATTTCTCTATGGACTAATTGTTTGTATCAACCAAAGTGATGACATTCCTAGTTTGATTTTTTGAGATCAACTTTAATGTTTGCTCGAGGACTAGCAAAAGTACAAGTGTTGGGTATTTATGTGAGGCAAAAAATACATATTTTTAATCATTATTTGCCTCACATCTATAATTTGTATTTGTCTTTTTTGAGCATGAATTTTATGGATTGTGCTAAATAGCGTATTTATTTGTAGGAGTAAATTGGTGCAAAGATGAAGAAGTTTAGAGCTAAAAGGAATTAAATATGGAAGGTTGAATAGAGAGATCAATTAGGCAGCTTAATGTATTAACTTCAATATAATAATAATATTCTATAGAAGATGTAGTGCACAATTGAAAGTATAGTAAAATTGAGGGAAAGACCACGTGTACAACTTAGAAATTCAATTCCTTTTTGGTTTTGGTTTCCAAATTTGGTTTATATTCAATAATTTTATACTTTAGGGGCAATATACTTTGGGAAAAAAAAGACGTCAATACTTTTTAGGGTTCTTTTCTTCTTCTTCTCTTAGAGATTAGTAGCTAAAGATCCTTGTTCTGGGGCTGTGGCTACATGTAATGTTTAAACATTTGATTATTATGAATTAAAGATTGGTTATTGCTTAAATTACTTTTGTATTCTTCTTTTAGTATTTCATTCTTGAGCACTATAGAGATAAATATATTGTATATATTTGGACTTGTGAGACGAAGAGGTAGATAGACCAAAGACTACAAAAACTTGATCTTTCTTGCATATCACTTGATTAGATTCGTATTTAGGATTGACACCCGGACTAACAAGAAGCTTGGTTAAGAAACAAGATGGAATTTAAATGCTCGCCAATTAGGCATGTCTATCCCCGCTCAACGATGTAGTTAGACAATTAATTGGACTAGGCGATTAAAGATTGGGAGATCATGATCATAAAATCTACCCTGTAAATCAGTAATTTGATAACCTTAGTTAATTCATTACATGAGATATGATATATGAAACTTTAAGCATGCTGCAGCCCTGGAATTGTCCCTAACACTATAAGTTAATTTTCTTATTTAATTCTTGCATTCTTAGTATTTAAATACAAATTAAATTCTTTTGGCACTCTTAAATAAATAATTAGACTAGTATAATTTAGTAAAATAGTTAATTGGCAAGTTCTTTAGGTTGAATAAACCGGCTCTTTTAGGGCCACTATGTTACTTACGCGACCGTGTACATGATAACACTCAACTACACTTCATCCGATTCTAAGTGTAGGTGGTCGCTAACAAGTATAAACTTAACTAGAATTGGGGTTGATCCGGCAAAGAGTGATTCGATAAAGAATTTGATTAAGAAGTAAAATGGTGTTCTAATCGTTTCTAGATGTAGACATTTTCACAACAATAAGTAAATGACAATGTTTGACAATTAATGTAAAATGGGGAGATTTGGGTAACCAAATTACGACTACTAAAAGAGGAAATAAACAAATAAAGAAGGTTTCTTGGCAGTGTGATAAATTGAATGCCAATTTCGCGTAATGGATGATGATTATTTACTAACATTCGTTGAATCTCAGTGGGTAGACTAGGTTTTGGGTGCAATAGTCATTTCTCAATCAACTATTGCGAATCAAGTGAGTTCTATCGAACCTCAACAAGCAGAACACAAATTAACAACCCATTGCCTTAATCAATATACTTTTTCAAGCTAGATTTGTAAGATTGTATTTAGACCCACTTTCTCAAGCTAAATCCATAACAATACAATCAATACAGTCATCAACTAACAATTTAACTCTAACACTTCTTTCTCAAGAAAGTATAGAGTACTAATCTAGAATTGTATTTGCAACTACAATTCCTCAATCAAACACAAACTATTAATTGAACCCACTTCATATCAACAATAAAATCAGTAAATAACAACACTCATTAACTAATTAATGCATTCAACTACATAATCACACCTCCAAGAATGGGGTTTTTAGCCAAACATAATAAAGAACAAGAAATTGTTACCAACGAAGTTTTCCATCAAGTTGGGCAACAATCGATAAGTCTCCAAATGCTCAAATTGAAGCTAAAATTATCAAAAACCCTAAATCTCTTCTAAAAAATGTATAAATATTGTTTTAAAATGTTGTAGATCAGAAACCCAGAAGTGGACAATGTGGAACTACTTTTCTTCTTTTCAAAATTGAATTTATACGTTCCCAAAATTTTAGCACGGAGTCCACTCATTGAAATAAGTCAGGCTCGTCGAAGTGGTCGCCGATGCGCCGAATGCTCCTCTTCTCGGCTTTTTGGCATATCTTTTTCAGCAAAATCGTTTTGTAACATTTGGCGATGGAATTCGGCCTCACCGAACTACCAGTTTGCTCGCAAAGTTGGTCTTATCCTAGAACTGGCACTCTGGAATTTTTGATGAGCTGAAGGTCCACTTGGCGAGTCGCCGAGTGGCTTTGGCGAGTACCAACTTTGCTTTCCTTCAACTTTTTCAGCTTTTTCGCTCCCTTTTGCCTCATAATGTCCTTACTTTCTCTTTTGCCTTCATTCTTGCAAATTAACATCTTAACATCAGTTATGAGAATAAAATAGGCATTGATGACACTAATTCCTTAAATATTAAGCCCTAAATGAGTTGAAATCCCTAGTTCATCAGTACACTTGCGTGTGTAATTGGGAGCAACAAAAGCATTTCCTCACATAAAGTATTCATAAGGTTGAAAGGTTTTCGCACCTAAGATGAATAAAGATTTAAGTATCTATCCTAATGAAACTTAGCTTTGATTGGCTGTTTGATGTGCCCTTCCATGGATAATGATTTGTCAAGCGGCGATTACCCATGTCCTCCAACGATAAGATAAGTGGTGAATACCAATGTCTCATGAATGTTAATATAAGATAAGAAACATGACTATTCCGTAGGATTTATACTTAGCACCGAGTGGACAAGTGGAGATTACCTATGTCCCATAAACTATGTGCCACCATTCCATCCCTAAACTGATGGTCAAGCAGAGAGCACAATAAAGACTTTAGAAGATATGTTGAGGGCGTGTGTGATCGATTTCAAGGGTGATTGGGTGATCACTTACCTCTCATTCAGTAAGCGTACAACAACATTTACCACTTTAGCATCCAAATGGCTCCCTATGAGGCTCTTTATGGGAGAAGATGTAGATCTCCTATTGGATGGTTTGAGGTTGGTGAAGCTGGGTTGATAGGACCAGACATGGTTCATCAAGCTATGGAATAGGTGAATACTATTCAAGAAAGGTTAAAAATAGCGCAGAGTCCTCATAAATCCTATACAGATGTTAGGAGAAGAGACTTATAGTTTGTGGTGGATGATGGGTATATTTGAAGGTTTCACTCATGAAGGGTGTTATGAGGTTTGTCAAGAAGGGGAAGCTTAGTCCCCGGTATATTGGTCCTTACAGGATATCTAAAAGGATTGGCAATGTAGCCTATGAGTTGGAGCTATCGTCAGAGTTAGCAGCGGTTCATCCGGTAGTTCACATTTCAATGTTAAAGAAGTGTATGGGAAATCCTTCACTCATTATACCAACTAAAAATATTGGTATTAAGGATAGCTTGTCTTACAAGGAGATTCCCATTCAGATTCTAGATCGTCAGGTTCGCAAGTTGAGAACCAAGGAGGAAGCATCAGTCAGGTCTTATGGAGAAATCAGTTTTTTTGAGGAAGCTACTTGGGAGGCTGAGGAGTATATGAAGAAGAGATACCCACCCACATCTCTTTGAGTCCGGAGAAATTCCAAATTAAGGTACTAATCCTTTTCTTGGCATTTATTTTAGTTGAAATGTTATGTTACTTTTCATATTGAGTGTTTGAGTTGAGTGTTAGATGTTACCACCCTTAGTCTAGTTAGAGTAATCTCATTCGAGGATGAATGTTCCCAATAGGGAGATATTTTAACACCTAGATATTTGAAAGAGCTAAAAATAAAAAGAACGAAATTGGAAATAGAACAATCTGAAATTTTTCAAGTTATGTTTAAGATGTGAGTTTTGGGTCAACATCAAACGACCATAACTTTAAGTACAAGATGAGCTATGTGGCTCATAAGATATCAAATGAAAGGTCTTGGAATCATCTTTCCAACTCCACTAATTTTCCTAATTTTTGAGCTCGTATGAGGGAGATATGACTGTTTGAAGTCAGACTATCCAATTAAGGAAAGATACCCAAAAATGTGAGCGGTATTTTGGTCTTTTCCTTACCCGAGCAGCTTAAAACGAATTATGATAATATTTAGGGGTCTAAATTGATTTGGTTTAGTTTTCACAATCATAATTTACGCTAGGGTTTTAGAAAAGAGTTCAAGAAAAGAAAATAGGAGAAAAAAGGAGAAGATTCAAGGCGTTCGTCAAAGTTCTTATAGTTTTGTTGTTGATTTTCGCCAAGGGTTTGATCCCTAATAGTTATGTGAGTTCTAATAGTGTTAGGTTCGTTCACCCACACGCCAATCGTGATTTACATATTCAAATTCGTATATAAATATTGAAAGATTTAAGTTCTTGAGGTATTGCTTTCGTTCTTGAATTAGGATGGGTTTGATGAATTCTTGAGACAAATGTGTCAAGTTTGAGAGTTATTTTTTTTGAATAGATTCTCATGTACTTGTATTGGGTAATTAAATCTAAGAAGAATTTGAAAAAGGAAATCGATTCTAGATGAATTAGGGTAAGAAAACAGGAAGAAAGATTCGTCAGAATAGTTCTGGGAAAGGGGTAGCGCGGTGCACCCCAGATGCGTCAGCAGGTCTGGCATGGCACGCTAGCAGTGCACCACAAATCAGTCTATGAAGTTTAGGGGCTGGCACCCCACGCTAGCAGTGCACCAGGGTCGCTTGCCCCCACCCTTTTTTCCATCGTTTGCTCCGTCTAAGTCCTTTTAAAGTATACCTTTACTCCCTATTGATTTTAACTACTCTAAATTACTTCTAAACATCAAGAAATTGTTCATAACATGAATCATAACCTTGAATCCATAAATTCAAATTCAAGGTAGATCTAAGAGTCAAGTCATGAGAGTTCTTTGAGTCATTTTAAGATGTCTTTTTACAATCTTTTAAACTTGTTTTAAGACTTGAGCATTTGAGATTGAGGAAGAGTAAAGTTGAGTTCATTTTCTTTAAAACGATATATGGGAACTAAGTATTCCCAAAAGAAATATTTTTACATTGAAGATGAGAGGAAACACCGATTTCCAAAAGAGTTCATGAGCACTTTTGAGTACTATCTGTTTTTAGAGAAACCTTTTGAGTAATAACCTCAAAGTTGAGGAAGAGTAAATGTTTTCTTTAAAACATATGAGCTAAGTATATTTTTGGGAGTAGTATTGAGCACCGATATGGGGGGAAGTTCTAACAACTCACAGCCGCCATAAACCATGTAGCCGACGTGGGTAGAAAGGGTCATACTCTTTAGATGATTCCTTATTGTGTTTTAGTATAGACTAGTGGATCAACTTAGTGAGTAGTTCTATACCCGTTAAAGTATAGGGCAGTTCTGGCAGCGTGGGCTAGACATTGTATCATCACATAGCTTATAGGCTTATAGTGATTATTGTCGGTTAGAGAATGTCCCACACAATTATTTTGCATTTATTTATATACAAACTAAGCTATAGTGTATTTTTTGATACATTGAGTTTCTATCTACTATTTTAAAATCTTTTCTTTATATTTGCATTATTGTTATTGCTTTTATACTAAAATGAGTTGAGGTTTAGTTGAGTTGAGACGAGGTAAGTTGTTTCTTGAGTTCCAGTTCAAGCTTATGTCATGTTTAGATTTTCCCTTGCATGCCCGTACATTCCATGTACTAATGCCATTTGGCCTGCATCTTTTACGATGCAGATACAAGTAACCAAGATCATTAACTAGCACTTCGTTGATCCAGCCGAGTTTCAGAGTTATTTTGTGAGCCTTCTTGCTTCCGAAAGATCCCTTTATTATGTTTTATCATTCCAATTTTGTTAGGATGATCGTGGGTCTTGTCCCGACATCCTTCATAGTATTAGAGGCTTCATAGATAGATAGACAGTAGTGCATGAGTCTTTTCATTTTTAGTTGTTTATGTTGAGACTTGAGTTGCCTCTTTGGCTAGTTGAATGTTTATTTCTAAAACATTCTTAGTTTATCTTTTGAGACAGTTGAGTAAATTTTATCTCTTAAGTTTATCTTATTTATGAGTAAGTCTTCTACTAATAGTTAAGCCAGGCCAAAGGTTCACTTGGGGCCATAAATGGTTATCGAGTGCCCGATCGCATCCAGGGTGTAGGCATAGGGTGAGACAAATGTGGGACATTAGCTAGTGGATCCACATAAGCTTGAAGTTCATGGTTCATACTGGGCCAGATTCTATGTTATAACTCACATGATCTCTTTATGTCGGTTAAAGGTAAATCTCCCATGGTAATGAACGTAAGTTACTTCTAGAAGTATCTCACATTTGCTTTCAAGATGATTTCTACTCGTATTGACCATGATCACGTTTATGTTTCTAACCTCTTATCTTATGTTTTAACTTGGTCCTTACATGACATAAAAAGTCCTTTTATCATGATTTTCGTATGTTTTATGCATTGCTATCATACTTGGTACATTCTTTGTACTAACACATACTTGTCACGACCCGATTCCTCGAGTCATGATGACGCCTACTATCACCCACCAGTAGGCAAGCCAACTTGTATCTCAGAACTACAAGTAATGGGATTGAGGTTAGAAAACTAAACTCAAACTAAAATAATAACATAAATAACAAGAATCATAGATGAAGAAGCGGAAGAAAGAAAAAATATATATACAAATAAGAGATCCCTCCTAGAATCTGGAAGTCACATGTACAGAGGTACTAACAAAATTATAAGTCCCAAAAGTGGACCACAGAAACAAGACTATCTCAAAAAGCAAAAGACAAGTCAATAAATATAGATGAAGATTCGTATAGCACAAAATGCCAAGTGCTCACCCCCGTCTCCAGATCAGACTACAGCAGGCTTGATGTCAATGCGGGTAGCTAGTGCTCAAACCTGCATCACGAAAATAGATGTAGAGTGTAGTATGAGTACCAAAACAATAGGTACCTAGTAGGCCTACTGATCATGAAAAGAGAAAGTAATATGAAATGCGATAATCTAAAACACTACAAAAAATAGGAATGAGAAATCTAACAGGTATGCACATGAGTGTATTAACACACAAAGGAAAAGAGAATAGCTAACTAAATCTGACCGGGCTCTCATAAGCCCAACGGGTGCACTCATGCGTAAGCTTAAAGTAAAACCCGAGCAGACTCCCATAAGCCCGAGGAAAAGTTTAATTAGAATGGAATAAGAGGATCCGAAAAAGATTCCAAGATTTCTACAACTTTTCGCTGACTCGACCTGAGCCAATCTATTTGCCAGTTGAATGGGGTACCTTTATCTATTATCTCCAATTGCGGTACTCAATTCACTTCTCTGTTTTGGTAATCTTTTTAAAAGGGTCTTGGTACTCGTGTTAAGCTTAGTACGTTCTTTCATCCACAAACCGATGGGCAAGCGGAGCATACTATCCAAAATTTGGAAGATATGTTGAGTGCTTGTGTGATAGATTTCAATGGTAATTGGGATGATCACTTTCCTTTGATTGAATTTTCCTACAACAATAGTTATCACTCAATTATAGGTATGACTCAATTCGAAACATTATGTGATAGGAGGTGTAGATCTCCTATAGGTTGGTTTGAAGTGGGTGAAGTCGGTTTGATAGGCCCTGAGTTGGTACATGAGGCTATGGATATTTTTTGGCTTATTAGAGAAAGGTTAAAAATGGCTCAAAGTCGACAAAAGTCCTATGCCGATATTAGAAGAAGAGATCTTGAGTTAGATGTAAATGATTGGGTCTATTTGAAAATTTCACCCATGAAGGGTGCAATGACTTTTGGTAATAAAGGGAAGCTTAGTCCCCGTTATGTAGGCCCATATCAGATTTTGAGATGTATTGGTAAGGTTGATTTTCAACTGTAATTGCCTAATGAATTGGCATCGATGCATACAGTTTTCCATGTCTCCTTGTTAAAGAAATGTGTTGGTGATCCATCAACTATATTCCCCTTAGATCATTTGGGAGTTAAGGAGAATCTTTCTTATGAGGAAGTATCGGTTGAGATTTTAGACCGGCAAGTCAAGAAGTTGAGAAATAAATAAGTTGCTTCCGTGAAAGCTTTGTGGAGGAATCAGTTAGTTGAGGGTGCTACTTGGGAGGCCGAGGCTGATATGATGTCCTGTTATCCTCATCTCTTTCCTTCTACCCCTACTCTAGCTTGAGGTATTGAGTTCCTCATGGTTTACTCATTTGGTGTCACGTGTCTTAGATATTCCAATGATTTCCTCATTTATGCATGTTCATAAAAAAGCTTAAGTTTTGAGAAAATGAGTAAACTTGATTGATTTCTACATGTTTATGTGCATTTGAGTATGAGTTGCATATATACTTCATGATATGATGTTTTGAACATGCTTTAGCTTAGAGTTGACGTTTCCTCCTCGGATATGTGCATTATGTGATTGCATTCATCTTGGGCTGTTAGGTTTAAGTTCCTACCCTCCTTGTGATGTCTTGAATCTCATTTGAGGACGAATGGTCCAAAGGGGGAGATAATGTAACACCTCGGATTTGTAAAGGTAGGAATTTTTTTTAAAAGATATTTGGTGCCAGTTCCTACGGTACCAGCCACGACCCCATGGATCGACCCACAGATCGTAGACAAGGTATGTGGTTGGCTAGTTAGTATTTCCAAAATGTCAAGTTTTCTGTATTTTGCAACGGTTCACCAGGACGGATCGTCATTCAATGCAAGAGTGGTAAATAGGTTTCATAGGTTACTCCTAGACTAAAGGAGATTTTGATGTCGGAAGTTGAGAATCACGGTTGGGATTACTTGGACCATGGCCCATGGGTGGATCCTGTCGTTGGGGGTCCAAAAACTTTAGTCCCTGTTCCAAACGACACCCCAACAGGATGGTCCATTGTTTGACCAATGGACCATCAGTCTGGCAGTCGTTGGTGTCGGTAGTTATATTTTTAGGGGCTTTTGGGTCTTTTCCTAATTATTCTAGCCTAATACTATGTCGTTTTACCCTTCACCGAAACCCCTATATAAGCGTTTTAATCCCAAATTTCCCCAATTGAAATCATTCTCTCAAATATACAAAAGAAGAACAAGTCTTCCTCTCAAATATTTCTCTCTAGAAGTTGAAGAAAGCCAAGTCTCCAATTCCATGATTGAAGTCAAGCTTTTGGCATTGAGGTATGACAGTTTTCATCCATGGAGCCCTTTCCTCCAATTGAGTTACGTTTTTCTTCCATGTCATGGGTTCTTTTAATTATTGATTTATTTAATTGTTTTATGATTTTTCAAGCATGAATTGATATAATTACATGATTTTATGATGAATTACCATGAACCCATGTCCAACCCATGTTTTCTAGATATTAATGATTGAAAGTGGGTTTTGAAACATGAACGGTGAATTATGGAATTATGCATGTTCTTATGAGATTGATGTAAATGTTTAAAGGATGCTTGAGAGTGAAGTATCAATGATGTTTTTATTGTTGAAATGATTTCTTATATACACATGAAATCATGATTGTGAAAGGTTTTCTCACATATAAGGGTTCTTAGGGTTGAAAGGCCTTCTCACCTAAAATGAACCAATGATAAGGAGTTATTCTAATGATGAGGCAAGAAGTGATTACTCATGCTCTCTAATCAAAAGACAAGAGGCGATTACCCATGTCACACGATGTAAGGACAATAGGTGATTACTCATGTTACTTTAAGAGCTAAGATGAATATGATTAAGAACTATTCCATAGAAGTTAAGCTTAGTATTGAGTGGACAAGTGGCAATTACCCATGTCCCATAAACTATGTGCCAACATAGCATTGTCTACATAGACATTAGCTAGTGAATCCACATAAGCTTGAAGTTCATGGTCCTTACCTTGGAAAGTGGGGCCCTTTTCGGTGTGGGAGACATCGAATTCCATGTTACTAGCTCACATGGTCTTACATGTCAGTTAAGGATACTTCCCACAAGCAAGCTAAGATGAACTAAGGTTACTTCAAGAAGTATCTTATGCATGTTTTTGTAAGATGATTTCACTGGCATTGATCATATTTTACGACTTATGTTTCCTAACACTCAAGATTCATGTTTTAGCTTGATCATTGCATGCTCATGAAAATGTCCCTTTTTAGCACGACTTTATCTATTTTTGTGCATGGCTATCATACTTGGTACATGTTTGTAGTAATGCATATTATTTCCTACATTTCCCCAAATGTAGGGTCCGAGAGTTAGGGTTCCAAGTTTCATAGCTAGAGTTCCTTGAGGATATTTCGAGCTTTGGTAAGTCCTCATGCTTCGAGGACCAGAAATTTATCGTTTTCAGTCTTTCCTTACTTTCAGTTTTTGAACATGATGTACGGGCTATTCCCAAATTCAATCTTATGTACTAGATGGCTTTGAGACGATTTTTACATTTCCACTTTTTTCTATAAAACTTTAATATATTGAAACTGTCTTTTAATCTCTTTATTCTATTTCTTGTATGATGAAAGCTAAGTGTCTTGTATGGGGCCTCTCGGGGTCTTTTACACCATGTTACACCTAGGGGCTACGAGACAATCAGTGCCCGACACATCACTGGGAGGAATGGTGGAGTCAAATGAGACTCCATTGGTGCAAATTGTGGAGGTGAGCCATATCGTCCTGTAGATAATCGGCCTCAATCCTCTGGATATCATTAGAGGAGGCTGGGGTGATCAACACATAAGTTCCCCCTCAAAAGGGAACTCTAGCCTTTTCACACAACTCTGTAATTAGGATTGGGAATGGGAGAAATTTATGCTCTTGCCTGGCCCTCAGAAGCATCTCCTTTTCGATGATGACACCGACATTAATTTCTATAGAGTTAATTATGCACCTAACTAACACTGCCTTTGAATGCCGGAGGATCGACTCATTCTGGGACGACATTAAATTGCTACTAATAAACCCAAAACAAAAGTGGGCCGTCACATTCATATACTTCTTTTCAATATTTGCCCCTTCAATTATCCACAATTGAGAGATGTCTTAAATAAGAGGTGTCAACCACTCATTTAGGGCATCCAAATAAAATTTCATCTAAAGCTTGTATCTGTTTATTTTGTTGTTGTTGGTGTCCATAACATCATTTATGTAATTGGAGTTGCATTGTACTTTCTTGCGACGGACCTCCACTAAGGGCTTCCAGACTGTGCCCTATCTCTTCTTAGGAAGGGACTTTGTGTAGGCTTCCTAAAATTCTCTGACACATTTTGGCACATATGGATGTCTGGGCCTTGTAAACTATTCGAACCACTGCAATTTAGTAGTGTCCCAAATGGTCGGGTAAACACTCATTACTCCATCAAAGGAGATCCTCCGCTCCTCATGAATTGTCCATTCTCCAACGTCCTTGAGCCTATTAAGGGATCTTGAAGCTATGGTAGGAAGATCACAAGAGGCAGGGGTCAGATCCTAGTAAGGTGATACTAATTTGGATCTGATATCCATCATTTCCTTGTCTATATGTTTCCTTTATCTCTTACTCACACGTGTATTAGAGCGTTGACTGGGCTGATGTCTAGGAGACTCAAATGGTTAATTAAGGACCATCCCTTGTTACCGCTTTGGATAAGATGGTGTGGCATGCTTTTAATTAGAGGTCAATAGTTTTTTTCCAAGTGTTTTACCCATTTCCTGCAAAATATATCATTTCCAATCATAGAATCGGTTAAGCATAGTTGAAATCAAACACAATTGAATGAAAAATTCAAAAACCAAACTGAGGATTACCTAATGAGAAGGCAGTCCGCCTAGCAGGATGGGAAAGCTTCGGTGAGCACGCCAAAATTGTAACGACCCGAAAAAACTAGTAAGTGAAACTAAAGCCTAACGAGTGTGTGATTGAGTTTGATATGGGGTTTCATGTTGTGAAGTGAGGTCCCAAGCTTAGGTTGAATAGTTTATGGGTTAAACATCAAGCTACGACCCCTCCAAGGACCAACCAAGGGTCCTTGAGGGGGACCCTAAAGTCTAACCCCCAAAGCTATCAAAAAGTTGTGACCCACGGATGGGACCTACGCCTCGTAGGTCCTTCCACGCCCTGTGGAACCCATCCGTAGGTGAAGGGACAAGAATACATACTCCATACCCAAACCACAAAGTGCCAGAACGGCTCGTAGACCCACCCACGGTCCGTGGGTGGGGTTTCGTGGGTCATCACTGGAAGCTGTCCAAATTCGACCAAGTGGAGGGGAAACTTAGTAAATTCATAATTAATTAGTTAGGGATTGGGGATGGTTATTATTCATTTATTAAGTTATTTTAAGGCTTTTAAAGGTATTAAACTCCATTTTAGAACTCATTATTCCCAAACACTCAAAATAGAAACCTCCTCCCCTCAAATATTCTGTCTCTAGAAACCAACATTGGAGCAGAAGGATTCAAGCTTTCAAGCTCAAGATCTCACCATTCTCACTCAATTTTCATGGATTTTCTTCAATAGAGGTATGATAGTATTCATCCTTGATTAAGTTTCATTCAAGGATCCCAATCAAAAAATGATTTCAAGTTTCCAAAATCCCCCAAAAACTTAGGGTTTTCAATCTATGCATAGGTTCATTTCCAAAACATTTTCAAAGGTTTACATATGATGTATTATGAATGGATTGTTGAATTAATGATGAATTATGGTGAATTTCTCCTATGAACCCATATTTCCCCCAAAATCCTAAGTTGTGAATTGTGATTGGGAATTGATTGATCATGAAAGTATGTTGAATTGTTTATGTTCATATTGAATTAGTTATTGAATCATGTTAATCCCCTTATCTAATGTAGTATTCTATATGTTTGGGTTTAGATTGATTCATAGCCTTGGAGGGCAATTTCATGAAGGATTTATGTATGATTATGATGTGAAGTATATGTGTGATTTCAATGAAAGTATTATGATCATGTTTAGAATGTAATTGTGTTATTTTTGAAAGTATATTCTCAATTAACACTCATGAATGATGATGATAGAATGTGAAGGGTTTCTATAATGTGAGGTTACATCTTGAATTGGTAGGCTTAAGACATCCTTTTATTGTATTGATGAATGTGACCTTGAATGTTGTATCTTGAATTGGTAGGCTTAGGCATCCTCTTCTTGCATAATGAATGTGCCTTGACTTAATGAACATGGAATCGGTAGACCTAATGTTGGTAGCCCTTTCATAAATGACTAAAGAAGTATTGTAAGGCTTTGCCTTGAATCGATAGACCTAATGTTGGCAGCCCTTTCCTAAATGAATGATGAAGTATTCTAGGCTATGTCTTGAACCGGTAGACCTAATGTTGGTAGCCCTTCATGATGAGTCTAGAAACTAACGCGATGCTAAACCTTGAATCTGTAGACCTAATGTTGGTGGCCCTTTCATGTGTGAAATGATGAACCTTGAATCGGTAAACCTAATGGTGGTGGCCCTTCTTGAGGATTCAATGAGCTATCCTAATAATGTACCTTGAATCGGTAGACCTAATGGTGGTGGCCCTTTGATGTGCAATGTTCTTTGGGTCGGTAGACCTAATGTTGGTGGCCCTCTCAAGTGCAATAATGTTAATGTGAATGAACTACTCTATGGGAATGGAGGCTAAGTACTGAGTGGATATGGTAAGATGGAAGCTCTCCCTACGTTAGACTGGGTTCCAATGAACATCTTTCTTATTCCATAACTATGTGCCCACATAGGATATTAGCTAGTGGATCCACCTAAGCTAAAATGTTATCGGTTCTACCTTAGGCAAGTAGACCAACTCTTTTCGGTGTGGCACATGACACCAGATTCCATGTTAAGCTCACATGGTCTATGTCGGTTAAAGCTTATTCCCATCATGTGAGATGTGCACTATGGTTACTCAAGAGGTTCTATGAAGTGTGGGTGGTAGTATGAGATGCCATCCATACATTGCACAAGTAGGCTTGGCGAGGGCTATAGTGAGTTCTCTAATATCTTAATGACTAATGAATGAAGGTGCTCTTAATGAAGCTAATGAAGAATGTTGACTTATATGCTTAATGTGATGAAGTATGCTTTGCTTGGATTGTATTATGAATTACCTTCCTTGTCATGACTTATGAAATGTTTATTTTCCTTATGTATGAGTATGCTCTAAAGATGAAAAGAAAGAATGGTAAGTTCACTTTACGTGGCCTTAATGTGGTACTTAGTGTGGATGGTGGTATGGGACTCTATTCATACATTGCACAAAGTATAGCTTGAGGTTACTTAAGGTGAAGACTCTAATGTGATGAAATTGCTTACATGTTGATTATGTTCTAATGTGATGAAATGGCTTATATGTTGAATGTGATTGTATCTTATGCCTTTTGCTAAAGTTCATGATGTTTTCTCAAAATTGGCATAGCATGGTTTTCAACCAAAATGTCCTTTTTAAGCATGGTTTTTGCATGGCTATCATACTTAGTACATTAAATGTGCTAACCCATATTTATTCTATTTTCTACCAAGTGTAGGTTCCGGCAAGTGAGTTGAGTTCTTCTAGTTCAAGCTTGGATTGAGTTCTTCCAAGGCTAGTGGTATGTCCTCATGGATTCAAGGACAAGTACTTTTGATGTTTCATGTCTTTCATTGTAATAGACTCTTTTTAGACTTTCTATTCTAAAGGGTCGTGACCCTACTTTTGATTCAAAGATTGTTTTTAGATGGCCATGTGAGACTAGTATACTTCCGATGTTTTAAATGATGTTTTTGATTGTATGGATTAAAAGAGTTTAATTTCCATACTATTTATATTATGTTATTATGTGATGACATGCTATGAGGCTTGTATGAGACTTTTCAGACTCTTGTACGCCGTGTCACGTCCGGGGTGTAGGCTTAGGTCATGACAAAAATGGACAGTACCAAAAATCAAAGAACTCAAGCGTGATGGATGGAGTCAATTCCAACTCGGTGATTTACCGAGTTGGTTTCAGTGGGCTAACATAAGTTCGCCAAAAATTATAGTGCAAAATGTAAACAAACATGCATAAAGGGCGATGTCCACTCCCACTTGGAGATTCACCGAGTCCGTTTAGATGAATTAAGACAAGACGCCAAATGGAACAGTACCCCAAGTCACATATTCACTCAAGAAGGTGTAACATACCAGATTTGAAAGAGGGAAGCCTAGCAAATTTCAATAGTTCCAGGTGCCATCCACGGCCCGTGTGTTGGACCACAGACCGTAGGTAGGTCCGTGGATTAGCCATTTAAAAATTATCCAGGAAGGGAACGACGACTGGACTTACGGACCGTCGGTGGGTCCACGGTCCGTGGTCCAAGGAAAAAGTTGCTGAAGTTAGTGACAGTCGTGCAGGACGGGCTGTCATCTTGACCACGATCTATTTGTCATTGCCTCGTGGGTCATCACCTAGCAGTTATTTTAGGATCACTCCAGCCTGCTCCAGTGACATTCAGAGGATTAAGGCTGAGTACTTGCAAGATGATGCGGCTCGGAGGAAGCGGCGACCACCAGATTCGATGTTCGTGGTTGATCCCACTACACTAGCATATGAGGCTAGCACACCTGTTCCTTCTATGAAGCAGGCAAGTATTTCTACACTTTTATTTACTACTGGCCCTACTACCTTTATATTTGTATGTGTTGATGTTGTTGTGAGACCTCCCATCTCTCCTATTGCCCATCCCACTTTGACCTAGGCATTGATTTACCAGATGGGAGAGTCTTTTCTGATTAGCATATGTTTGATCAGCCTGGGTTGAGACAGACATGCCAAATATGATTGATCATGCCAGTAAAAATGCCTTATCTCCATTTATCGAAAAAGTGGTCAAGTGTGAGGGGACGGTTGAGAGTAATAGTGTAAGGTTGGATGACCTTACAGTGAGATTAGAGGATCGGGAGAAGGCTAGTGGTAACTCTTGTTCACTAGACACTATGAAGGATGAGCTTACTACCTTGTGAGCAAAGGTAGTCCAGTTGTAGTCTACATACATATCCATGCTTTGGGGTGAGGTTCCCCTATCGGATGCACCTGCCTCCATGTCTGAGATACCGACCATTGTACCTATCTCTAGTGAGCATCCCTGAGATTGCTGCGAGTGGTGATGTTGTGGATGATGAGATTGAGAGGACTAAGGATGACTTGGCTGAGGAGATGTATGAGAAGAAGCTGTGGGAGGAGGAGCATAGGATTGTGGAGATGTTGACTAAGCTACAGGAGAATGAGGAGGTCAATCCTCAGGCAGCCATGGAGAGATACCTAAGGGAGACTTTAGATGTTGGTTCTAGTGGAGTCACTCAAGACTCTGCCGTCCCTCTGACTGCTGAGACGGGCATTGATGCCCTAGTTAAGTCTTTCCTGTTGCCTCTAGTGATCTTGTTTCCATGCATTGATGTCCCTTTTGAGGCTTGCCCACCTGTGACTCAAATCGAGAGTGCTCCAAAGGCATAGCCTATCAAGAGGATCCTTTTTTCTCAACCTCCCAATACTTTTGTTTATAGTTCATTGAGGACACTTGCTAGATTTTTTTTGGTGGGGTTAGAGCCTCTGTGCCAATATTCCCCTTTTTATTGTATTTTGTTAATTTGAGTTTTGAATAATTGTAGTTCTTTGCATTTGTTTTTATTATAGTGTTCTTTTGGTAAAAGTGTGTCCCTTGTTTATATTTTGGTCTCTCTTATTTTTGCAATCCCCCATGAATTTTTAAATCGTAAATACTTAATGTTTTCATTGATAACAATTTGAGGATCGATTGTGTTCAATATTGATGTCTTAAATATTACTCATGATGAGAATGGTGTAGAGTGTTGGTGTTGCGAGAATGAAATCGATGTGGTTGTACCTTTTACTGATCTCTTTAAATATTTTGTTGACTAGATGTCTTTTGATGTGAGTCTTGCAATGAACATAGCACGTATGCATTTGATCTTTTTTAGGGATCTCTTTAAATCTTTTGTTTACTAGCTATGTTTTGATGTGAGTCTTGCAATGAACATCGTACGTACGCGTTTGATCTTTTTGGGATGTGCTAAATGAGTGTATGTTGATGTGTCATGAGTGGTGACGTCCTACTTGAAAACATGTATGTGGAGTCCCATAATTTGCCTTGTTAGTCCAATTGTTTGAATATTGGTGAATATGAGACATGATCTTGGGCAACAATTCGAAGAGGGGACCCAATTGCCCATAATCTTTTGTGACCATCTTGTAAGGGTCAGCATCCTTTTTTGCACCATTTGAGCCTAACCTATTTGTTGTCAAAAAAACTAAAGAAATCCTCTTGAACAAAATTGTCATTACCTTCTCACCAAAACCCCTTTTTGAAGCATTGTTATGTTTGGATAGCCAACATAGGCCTTTGACCTAAGTTGGGGGTGTGGAAAGGAAGGAAGAATGGAAGCCAAGTGAAAGGCAAAGAAAGATGAAATGAGACTCAACTTTGAAAGTTGTTACAAAAAGTAGGAACCCCTTCTTATAAAAAAAAAAGATTAATTTTGATGAAGATGCTTTTGGAAAATGAAAATGAAAAAGAGAAGTGAATGGAATAAAGGGGATTCCAAATAAAGTGAGTGACTAGTCAAAGTTTGGGTTCTCAAATGAAAAAGAAGGAAAAGAACTTCAGAAGAGGTGATGATAATTGCAACAATGCTTTGAAAAGGTAAATTCAACAATCCAAATTGAACATACCTTAACCCTCAGCCCCATTTCAAACCTAAAAGACCCTGAGATCTTGCTTGAATTAGGGTATGTGATGATTGGAAAATATGTGCAAACCTATGGGACAATGCTTGCATGTATTTCTTTTTTGAGAGAATGAGAGTTGCATTTATTCCTTACACCTTTGTTGAATTGTCTTTATGAGAGCATGGGATAATTCTTGATGTGAGGGCACTTTAATGCATTTGTTGAAACATGTTCATGGATTAGACAAAAAGCTAAAGTGAGCTTGAGCTTGTGTTGAGACCGGCTAGTCATCAATTAATGCTTTTGATAATGATTTAGGGTAACATGTTATTGAGAACAGTCTTGCTATGGCACTTGCATGTTAGCACTCATTGAGTATTGTTGTAGACACCCTTATTGAGATTTTTGTGCTCTTGATTTACTTGAGGACAAGCAAAAGTTTAAGTGGAGGTGTTGATGAGTGGTAGATTTTCACTTATTTAAGGTCAATTTAGCTCAATAATTAGAGTCCTCAATGCCTAATATTGTCCTATTCTGATTAAACGTTGATGATTTTCACATATAAAGGAAATTGGACAAGGTGAGGATTGATGTTTGAAAGAATGGCCAAAAATGTAAAAGAAAATGCAAATTATACATTGTTGATCGCATAAACAAAAGGGTGGATCGCCAAGTGAGCAAGACCTCAAGACAGTGCATAGCACTTGTGTCTATCAAATCAGGTCAGCAGACTCTAGTGGAGAAGGCAATGAGCCAAATGAGAAAAGTGGCCTTGATGAACATCGCCCAAAAGGACATTGTGGAAAGAAAAGATTGAATGCTCGAAAGGTGAACCAAGGTGGTATTCAACAATTCATCGAACGTGAAAGGTTGACTTAATCGAGTTCACCAACTAAGGATCAAAACAGCTAAAGCCTAGCGCATCAAAAGGCCAGGGGAAGAGCAAGAGACAATGCGTTGAACAAATTTGGTGAGCACGACATTAGTCACCGACTGAGCTTCATAGTGGAATTTTCAGCGTAATTTTGAAAAAATTATAAATATCCCAAAGGAGAGAGAAATTAGAGATGAGATGACATAGAATAGAAAATCTTGATTTTTGTGTGAAGAGTATAGAGAGAGAAAACACATTACTTTTGAAGAACACTTTTCTAGCTTTTTAGATTTTACAACTTTGTGCTTGAAAAATTGAAGTTGAATCCGAACTGGGCTTATTTTTTATTTTTTAATTTCATGTTATCCATGGATTCTTTGATGGAAGGTCTAATCTCTTTACCTTTTAGTGATGGGTCGCTTAAAACCCAAGATCTAGGGATCCAATTATAGGGTCAGGTGTTAATTTAATGTAGTGGGTATTTTGCTATGCTCAATTTTGATGTTGTTCATACATTAATTTAGTCTAATTAGCATGGGGTTAATTTATGGGTTAAGGTTCCAAACTTAAATCCTACTTCTAATATCCGATTGATGCTCGAAAGAGATTGATTGGAATGATTAATTAGTCTGATACTAGCAATTTAGATTTGATATCTATAACTTTCTTGAAAACAGAGGTAATGGGTTGAATCTATTTGCCCTGATCTTGAAAGAGAGAATAGAGCAAGGTATTGGATTGTTTAGATTTAAATTTATATGAGACTTAAGGAGATTCTATGCATAGATGCTTTGAGATCAAAAGATGATTAGAGTCAATGAAGATGACTAAGCTTATTCATGAATGTTCATCACTATAGAGCAGCACAATTACCCCTATGTGACATCGATTTCCAATCCCCGCACCCCTAGATTGGTTGTTAACTCTTGAAATCTTCAACATTTTAGTTTAATTGTTATAATTGATAATCAAAACCTTATATAGACTTGGTGGACGTATCCACCCTTTTTGTTCTTACTATTTTAAATGAGTGATCTTAAAATCCAAATCTCTTGATAGGAATTCTCCACGATATATCATTCTCTGTGAGATTCGACCTTGACTCTTCATTGGGTATTTATTGACTACAACTGTTGACCCTTTTAATAGGTTTTAAGGAGTACATTTGAGCGTTATAAGTGAGATGAGTGGAGATCTGGCACATCTGAGTTTCCATATGTTTAATAGACACCAAATGAGAGATCACTGTTTGAGATAAGGTAGAGAAGTCATTTTTCAATTCTTTCAACACCCTTGATACACTCAAATTACACTTCCCTAGAGAAGTATAAATGATGGCTATCAAGTAAAGAACCCAACTTGGAGGTTGGGGTCGATCCCACGAGGAATATGGTTCAGACTTAAACTTAACTCACTATTATATTCGTTTAGTCAACTTATTTTTGAGACAAGAAAGTAAAGGGGGGGGGGGGGGG
>JAJOOR010035000.1:0-13223 GCA_036250505.1 Solanum acaule | reverse complement strand
TTCTAAAATCCTACAAAAATTCAAGTTTTCTAAAATTCATAACTTAAAGTTCTAAAATTCTACAATAATTCAAGATTTCTAACGTTTCACAACCTAAAGTTCTAAAATCCTACAAAAATTCAAGTTCTCAAAAGTTCACAACTTAAAGTTCTAAAATCCTACAATAATCAAGATTTCTAACGTTCACAATCCTATAAAGTTCTAAAATCCTACAAAAATTCAAGCTCTCTAAAGTTCACAACTTTAAGTTCTAAAATCCTACAATACTTTAAGATTTCTAAAGTTCACAACCTGAAGTTCTAAAATCCTACAATAATTCAAGATTTCTAAACTTCACAACCTAAAGTTCTAACCCTACAAAAATTCAAGTTCTCTAAAGTTCACAACCTAAAGTTCTAAAATCCTGCAAAAATTCAAGTTCTCTAAAGTTCACAATTTAAAGTTTTAAAATCCTACAAAAATTCAAGTTCTCTAAAATTCACAACTTAAAGTTCTAAAATTCTAGAATGATTCAAGATTTCTAATGTTTCACAACCTAAAGTTCTAAAATCCTATAAAAATCAAGTTCTCTAAGGTTCACAACTTAAAGTTCTAAAATCCTAGAATAATTCAAGATTCCTAACGTTCACAACCTTATGAAGTTCTAAAATCCTACAAAAATTCAAGTTCTCTAAAGTTCACACCTTTAAGTTCTAAAATCCTACAATAATACAAGATTTCTAAAGTTCACAACCTAAAGTTTAAAATCCTACAATAATTCAAGACTTCTAAAGTTCACAACTTAAAGTTCTAAAATCTCACAATAATTCAATTCTAAAGTTCACAACCTAAAGTTCTAAAATCCTACAATAATTCAAGATTTCTAAAGTTCACAACCTAATTAAAGTTCTAAAATCCTACAAAAATTCAAGTTCATATCTAATTTCTAGAATTTGTAAGTTCAAGAATTTCCAAGTTCAAGAATTTCTATGTTCAAGAATATAATTCAGGAAACCCAATTTTCAACAACAATATAATACATATAAGCACAAATACAATGGTAAATTGAAAAATTCAACTAATCTCTAACTTCTACCTTCTAATTATTTGTTAGTTCTAACTTCTAATACTTAATTTACAATCATATTTAAAAATCCCCAATTTTTCTAACTTCAACTTTCAAACTTACTAAATTCAAGAACTTCTAAGTTGGAAAATTCAACTAATCTAATTTCAACTTTCATATACTATTTAATATTTTTCTAACTTCAAAGTAATCTAACTTTCATATACAATTGAATCTTTTTCTAACTTCAACCGTCAAACATACTAAATTCAAGAATTTCAAAATTGGAAAATGCAACTAATCTAACTTATAACTTCTAATTATTTGTTAGTTCTATCTTCTAATACTCAATTCACAATCATATTTTAAAAAAACAATTTAGAAGAAAATCCTAAAATAAAAAATCCCCAATTCTCTACCTAACTAACAATAATCAAATATACAAATTAACAATTGAATAACACAATTCATCAAACTATAACAATATACTAATTTATAACAAATCAAATATTACTAGAATTGAAAAAAACTAAAATTAAACCCTAACCTTAAACAAGCTAAGGAAAAGAGGCAGTGGGGACAACGGGTGGCGGCGCCGACGGGGCAAGGCAGCAGGGGGACTAATGCTCAAGGAGAAAATGGCGACGGCGGCGTGGGGCAGCAGTGCAACATTTAGGTTTTAGAGAGAAGGGAGAGAAGAGAAAAGAGAGATGGGAAAATGGTGGGAAACCCCCTTTTTTGGTTCAAGATAATTTAGAAAAAGCGATGGACAACGTCTCTTTGTCCGTCACTTTTTAAAAAATATTTGACTAAAAAGCGACGGACTAAGAGACGTTGTCCGTCGCTTTTTAAAAATGTTTGACTAGATATTTTGACCAAAAAGCGACGGACTAAGAGATGCCATCCGTCGCTTTTAAAAAAAAAAGAATTAATAAAATAAAATAAATTAAAAATGACGGACAGCGTGGTTATTGTTTAATTTATAAATATTTATTTTAATTAAAAAGCGACGGACGGCGTCTCTATATATATTAAATAAATAATTATTAATTATATATATATTTAGCGCAAAAAATCTGCGAAAAAAAGTGACGGACTAAGAGATGCCGTCCGTCGCTTTCTGTAAAATAATTTTAAAAATAATTATTTTTATTAAAAAGCGACGGACAGTGTGGCAAATGACGTCGCTTTTTGGAGCGACGCAATCCGTCGCTTTTCTGTTCTTCGTTTTTTGGCAGTTTTTTAGTAGTGATATTTATATATACTAAAAGTTTGTGATGGACTGTAAGTATTTTTTGGTCTTTAATTAGAGTTTCCGAATTTAAATCTAAAAAAAAAGTCGTCTTTGAAGAGAACAGTTTACCCCAAAAGTGTAAATTTTCGGCATCATCTTCTTGATTGAGGACATAAATCAAGTTGTTAATAAAACTTTGGCGTTGTTGCAATGACTCATTTACTTTTAAAACATAAAAAATGAACAAACATTAAACCTATATTGAGCAAAGTAAGATATATTCGAAACTAGGAATGGTGAAAGTTTAGTACGTTGGACAACCAATTCAACAGAACTCGAATGTCACTATTTAATTTGTCTTAATTTATGTGATGATATTTGATGGATCTTAAATATTATTTTTTTAAAAAAATTATTCGTTGGAAGGGCATTAAGTGCTACAATGACTTAAATTTCTACTTTTAAAATTTTCAACTAGGCATATTCCTTCAAAATAAATTTCATCATACTTTTGAAAAATTAAATTTGTTATTATTGAAGTTTTGTAAATTTTCATGTATATATCTGTATTTTATATATAGAAAAATAAAAATATTAGGATGGATTGAATCCGTAATTCAAGAGCTACATCTACTAGTATTGACATGGTCCAATAATGCACGTAGATTTTTTATTAGATACTATGACAAGCACCCTTTCAACTAAAAGTTGCCATTTTTATCATGATAATTTTGGGACCATATGAGAGTAAATGAACCATATCATATATATTATAGTCATATATGTATATATTTTCAATATAACTGGGAGAGTGAGATGTTTTTTTTTCCAATAAATGACAGATTTAGAATTTTCATTAAAGAATATCAATAATTATAGTCAAAAAGTAATATTATAAGGCAACTAGGTAAGGAAATTTCACAGCACCTTAACTATATATAATATTAAATCTTCACCTTGTGTTAAAAGGTGTTAATATTCATTTACAGTAAAATCTCACTAAATTAATACTCGGTTAATTAATAATCTCTCTAAAATAATAATTTCCTCCAGTCCCGACTTGAGCCAATGGAAAAATCACTCATTTCGATAAGTTAATAAGATAATATATTTCCAGAAGACCCCTGTATAAATATATGGTCCCATTAATATTTATTTAAAAGTACAAATATATCTAAGAAAATTTAGTGAAATATGATTCTATTATGTTCTGTTTTTTGTTAAATTTAAATCTAGTTGAAGCTCATCTCTAACTTTTCTTATTACATCCAAAAGTTTCGGTGTTGTCTTTTCTAATTGCACCATAAAATTGTGAAGAGTTGTAGATGTGTAACGACCTATTCCCGTCGTTATAGAAAAGCCAATGGGGGGAAATTTTGGGCCGGAAAACTTTTTCGTAGTAACTTGGAATTTCTCAACCTAGTCCAGATTTGGACGAAATCGGAGTTAGTAAGGTCTAGAGAAATCTGGTAACAATTGGGTGATCTAATTATGATTTTGATCACATGAGTAGATAGCTAAGACGTTAAGGAACCCGTACGACTTTACAGAATTGAATTCGGGTGAGTAGAACTCCCGAAACTGATCTTAGCGTGAACGGGTAGTTTCTGAGAGTCATTGGTTGAAGGTGTGTTGTGAAATGAGGGTTTTGGAATTCTTAAAATTGCTCACTGGTTCCGTGCAAGAAGCTTTGGAAGAATTATTCCCGCCAGGGCGGGGCCGTTGTAGCGGGATTAGGCCCTCCATGGCGGGGTAGTCGCGACTTAAGTCGGAAATAAATCTCAAAAACGTTTTATTTTGGACTTTTCGATTTTGAGAGCTAGGAGACAACCCCATGTGTTTTCTTGACAGTTTTCCACCATTCTTGAGGCTAAAGGTAAAGTTTTCACTCCCCGAATCCGTTTTTTCGATCCGTAGAACTTAGTTTCTTGGGTGATTATTGTTGGGGAAGGGTTTTGGAACTGTTTGGATGGTGGGAAAAGCCCTAATTTAGATATTGGGATTATGGGTTTAATCTAGGGTTGATAGAGTTGATTGCAATCCGGGTAATTAGACCTCGTTTATTGATTCCCGTGTTATATTAATTGTTTGTAGACCAAGAACAAGCGGAACGAATCCGGAAGGGAAGAATCAAGTTTCTTAGGGGATTCAAGCTTTGTTAGAGGTAGGTGATGGTTGTGATTTCATGTTGTGTGATATATGTTCGTTCTTGCTTCATTATGATACATTTATGTATGCGAATGTTGCATTATTGATCAAAATAATCATAATTGATGATAGATAAATGATTGCATGCCATGTATCATGACTTGAATGTATGATTATGAGAATGTACCGTGTGATTGTGGCTTGTTGAATGGATCGAGTGTTGCGTTCCGACACACTAACTGAGATCGATTTCCATATACCGGCATAAATATTGGAACGAGTGTCACGATCCGACACGCTAACTTGGAACGGGTGCCACGTACCGGTACATTAACAGTTTGGGTATGGGTTCCATGAGAGGACCATTGACTTGACGTAACTGTATATCTTGATATTGTACGATGTTCGTAAGTGATATTGATATTGTATATGTTCGGTGTATCCATGTTTATGATGTTATAATTACTTGCTTATAGTGCACTTAGTGGGATAGCCGCATGATCCTACCAGTACAATGTGGTTGTGTACTGATACTGCACTTGCTTTTTCCTTATTGAGTACATGTCATCTTCAAGTGGCTATTGACAGACCTCGTTTAGAAGATCAGTAATTGTCATCAAATTCAAGAGTGAGCCAATTCTTCTAGGCTGCCATGAGTTCTCTTTCCGTCTATGTCCACATTTCGGACTTAGACTAGTTTCTACAATATAGAAGCATGAAGAGTAGGGCGACCACAACTTAACCATATTGTACATTTCGCAGCAAAAGTTGGACAAATTTATACTTTTTAGTTATTTAAATGTAAAAGTGAGGGTATTTTCGTCTTTATATCAGATCTTTTCTTCTACACGCGTCTCGATCATTCTTCCGCTCTGATTCCTCTTCTTTACTCTCTAACCTAAGAGACGAAGGCTAAGGTCAAGCAACTTTGGCAACTGAACGAGACCCATACCATACGACCTTCAACTGCAACAACTACTTCTGAGGCGAACCCAGTGGCCATTGGAGAAGACAAAAAGAATATAATAAGATAGCTCCAAACGCAAATGGAATAGACTCTAATGTGAAGGATAGCTCCACGACTTCATTCTGCTGCCATGGTACTCAGGTCTTTCTGTACCATGTTTTCCTCTCTCTTCTTATATTTTACTTAGAAATTCTTCATACTAATTCCTCTTAGTTAAAATCTTCTTTATATTTCTGTTTATTACCTTTTTCTATTCGAATCACAATGTGACTTCTTATCTAATTAGTATGCATCCTTGGAGTTCTGAGTTTAGATTTGACATTTGAGTATTTGATTTTTAATATATGTTTTTACTTATTGAATTTTTATTTATTGTACATAGTACATTGAGTTCTCATAGCCCCCAATCTTTGTATATCCGCACAGCTCCTCCAAGTGTGAGATGAATTTTTGTTGCGTAACGACTTAAATTTTTCGCTAATATGCGACTTTTTGCATATGCTTGCATTCACTGAAATATGGTATGTTTTCAATTGTCATGAACTTTTCGTAAATGTTTTTTTTCTATAGATTTTCAATTATTGTAATTAAGTTTTTTTTTGAATCGGTGATATTATAGTACACCAACAGTTGTTTAGTGACCCTGATGTACACCAGTTTTCACCGTATGGAATCCCACATATCTTTAGTTTTTAAATTCTTTCCTCGTTGCATCAGTGTTGGTCTTAAGGCGAATAAATGACACCTCACAATAGATGATTGTTTATATGAAGCTGTCTAACAAATGTTGAATGCATGAACAGTACTGGAGGTGATTATAAGTGTACTAATTCGACAGAGGTGATTATTTTTTTCTATAATATTGTACATTACAAACTGATAATTTATGTATTTAGACGATTAGATACACTTAGCTTATTCTAACTCATTCTGTTCTACTTTTCTTATGGTTATATAGAGGTGATGAATGATTTTTAGAGCTTTAACTATATAAGTGTGTAAAGAGTCCACCATTTAAATTTGGCAGAAATCATGGGACAACATTTATATGTAGCAGTGACTTTCCAGTTTGTAGCTACTAACCAGCGGAAAAATGGACACCTTATTTCTTTTCCTTTGTTTTCTTAGCAAGGGATGTGTTTCACCACTATTTCTTTGGCAACATTTCTTTTATTTTTCTTGAGAGCTGCCTTTTTGGGTTCTTATCTTTTTATTTCTTTTATTTTTATATTAATAATTCGTTGATGATGTGATCTTTCTTTTTGAAATGAAATATGGTAAAGACTTGATCTTGATACATTAATGTTGATAGACTAAAACCTTTATTTTTTGTCGTCAATAACAAGTTGTTTATGAATATGTTTACCTTCTAATTTTTCAATCTTGCCTCTTTGTGTCAAATACTTTGTAACTTATTGATGTTCATGTTGTTGTAGTTCAGATCCGTAGAGATTAACACCGCTAAATGATTTTACTGACCTGGTTCACTTGCTCCAGCTGGTCTGCATCTTTGTGGCACAATTACATGATCATTCAAGTCGAAGCAGGGATCACGTTTGAGAAAATAAGACATCTTTCTGTATACTTTCAGAAATTTATTGAAATGAAACGGGAAAGAATAGGTTGTGTATTTTGTTTGAGCAAGCAAAATGCAGTTATGTGATTTTCTTACTATGTCATACAATAGGTGAGGGCTATTGAGTACCGCAAGTTCTTTTTTCTATGTTCCAACCATAATCAATCTTACATCTCATAAAATTATGGAAAGTTATATACTCATTTCTTATATTAGTGTAAAGAACATTATCAAATGTTTGTTAGAAAGTCTTACTTCAAAAAGTTATTTGTGACATTTCATTATATTTTCAGGGATCGAGATCCTCCAATGACGGATGAAACTTGTGATTGAAGACTAAAATTTATGTAGCAAATGACCTTCTCAATGCAGTCTAATCAGGTTGGTAGTTTATACATCTGAACCTTTTAACAAATCTTCTTATTGGCGTGATTTTTATTGTTAGAGTTAACCGGTTGATTTCACTTTTCTTATAATGTAAGAAAACAATATGTAGTTGTTTTTGCAAAAATAATATGGAATATATCCTGCCAGAAAAAAATTGTGTATGTTTTTTTTTCTTGGACACAATTTGAAATAGTCCGTTGTGACTATCTGGTTGTGGTGTTACTTTTCAATAATTAGACAATTAACTATTCCTTCTAACTTGCACATCATATCTCTTCTTCTACTTGATTCTCCTAAAATAAAATACACACTATCATTAAGAATAATGATTTATTGAGCTCTCTTCCTCTCAAATACTAAAATACGCGCTTATGAGAAAGGAACTATTACATCTACTGATGACAGATACTTACAACATCTATACATACATCTTCCATCAAGCATACTGTCTCTTAAATTAACAATATAATCAAAATGTGTAATGAAAGTAATGATCGTAACTATTTAAAACTGAATATAATGAGGCAACTTATCTTTTGATTTATAGTATTTAGGTTGGCCAGACGTCTCAGATTGATTTTGTATCTTCTTGATATATTTGCAATTTTGTATCTAATGTTTTTTCAAGCCGAGGGTTTATCGGAAACAGTCTCTCTACCTTAGGGGTAGGGTCTTTATATACCCTACCCTCCCCAAACCCCATTTTGTGGATTATACTGGGTATGCTCTTGTTAATTTTTAGCTCAGAAATTTACTTTGATTCCCATACATGTCTATCTATAAGGCAATCAGAGTATTCTTTGATATTTGTTACTTTGTTTTTCTTCTATGAATATGGAAATACTCTCTATTGAACAAGAATAATCTTATGAGTATTGTTTTTTTCTTGTGGTACAAGACCTTTTTGTTCAGTTTTAAACACTATGAAAATATCTAAGAAATGTTTTCAATTTTTGTTAAGCTGCTGCTACTACTACTTTGCTTGTATATACAGTTGGTGCTTTGTTTCTCTTTGTGCCTCTTGTAATTCTTTTAATTATTTAAAGAATTTTGTTTTGTCTATAAAAATGAAAAGAAGACACCTGAAAGAATTTCATAATTTAGTTCTCTATATATCAACATTGTCTTTATGAATTTCTATGCTTGAGGTTTGCAGAAGTACTACTTCTCTGGTTCTCCCATCTGTGACAAATATGAATACCAGGATTTACTCCTAAATAACCCAAATAACCCCATTCATTTTTTTTTCATCTCACTTGACATCAATATATAATGTGGTTATGATGACACTTGTGATGTTACTTTGCTTATCCAATATGTATGTCCACTTTTGCAGCTTAACAAAACAACTGCGACCACTTAAGGCATCAACATATGTGTAGTGTAACTTTAGTTGATTTGCTTGTACATTTCCCCCTGTTTCTCTTAATTCACTAAAAGTAGCACATTAGATTGCTGCACCATGGAGATTTTACCTGACAAAAAAAATCTTATTAAGATTGGTACTACTCGCTATGAAGTATCTGCAATGTCTCGGTGCTAATGAAGAATTATAAGCTGGAAAAAAGGTTTTTTTTCGCTAAAGGTTGTCACTTCCATTTATTTATTTTTCTCCTCCTATAATTTATTTAATAATTCTTTTTGTTTCCTTCAGGGAGAAGGAGGTTGAGTTTGTTGTTCGAGCATTATTTTCATCGTGGTGTTAGCATTCCGCCAAATGAACTGCCATGTTTTTCCAATTTTTGTGAGCTTTCTCCTGCTAGTTTGGTCTATCTCTCTCTATTTATTTTCTCTAGATTGGTCAGCAAAAGTAAATAGGCAAATCAATAGCTGAAATTAAACTTGTCTCAACAAGTCGTATAGAAAAAGACTACATGATTTTGGTCTTTTTGAAACATTGTTGCTGCAAAGTTTGCTCATTTTGTTATGATTCTTATCTGTCTCATATTGTAGTGAAGAAAACTCTGTCACGGCTGGTGAGGAAGCATAATCATGAGAATTGTTAAAGTTGGATTGTGCCTCTGTTCTAGCGTTTCAATTTCTTTTAGTTTTTTTCTTCTAAAAAGTGACTTGTACTCCAGATTTGAATGAAAGTTTAGTACTTCTTTTAAGAGTGATAGGCTCTCTCCTTTGGTGAATGTTCTCGAATAGTTTATCCGTAGACGTTTTCCCACTAAGCATATTCGCTAAATTTAAATTTTTCAGTTTGAGTGAAAAACTATTTTTCCTGTGTATGCATTGTTGTTTTCTCATTGCTCTAAGCTCACTAGATATCTATATTTGCTTACAACTTAATTTATTTACTTTTTAAATATAAATAACATTTTGTTGTTTTCTTTCCACTTGGTATATTTAATTCTGCCCATAATGATATAGGCTCGGATCATTGAGATTTAAAGCCCCTAATGTAAAATATTCATCCATAGATTCGACTTACATTGCACGGAAAGCTAGAGGACTATGACTGGAGTTCCGGGAGCAGTATAGGAAAAGGCAATGGAAGTATTTAGTGACAAGTATATAATATGTGTGTTTGCATTCATTTTCTGTCCAGGTCATATCACATGTTTCAAGTATTCACTTTGCTTATAATTTAAGACTAATAACACTTGTTGGTTGTAAACAATAGCTCTCTTTATTCTTGTGTATTTGATATGTCCTCATTTGAAAGAGAGAGTTCATATTTTCTTAAAGAAGTGATTCAATTAGATCATGTTTTGTCTTATTTTTTATTGCTTAGGAGAAGGGGAATATTCTTACTGTCTATTTCTAGGAAAATCACAACGGATTGGTTGTAATCTTATAAGTTGTTGTTCTTGATAATTTTTGAGAAGATATAGGATATATATAATATTCACCAAAAAAGGTACTGATGAAGATCTAGAATTCAATAGTGTTTTCAACAATGCAATGGCTGGCGATTCGAGATTGATCTCCAATTTGTTGATGTCTTATTGTTTTGCAGGTATCTTTGAGGGTTTGACGTCATTGGTGGTGACAGCAGCGCTGTGATGATGGCTGTTGTTGAAGCTTTTCTGAGCTTGTAATGCATTGTGCTTGATCTCCCTCATGTCATAGGTGATCGAAAGGTAACTAAAAAATTGAAGTTTGTTGCTGGGAGTATATTTATAAAATTCTTCATGCTAATGCAATCACACTCAAGGTATGTATTATTTAGAATTTCGTCGAAAATTCCTCATACGTATATCTGCCTCTAAGACAAAGGAGAAAATAAAGCAGAAAAGCTACCTGATGTAATTTGTTCATAGATAATAGATGTGTTTAGTTGGCTCTTTATCTGCACTTGCATTTAGCTTCTCAATCATTGATATTTAATTTGTACCAGGTAACGGGTAAGGGCCTAATCTGCATGCACAATTTTATATATAATTTCCTTCGCAAGCGGATTGATTATCTAGCATGAATGGAGTAATCTGACGTTAGCTGCATATGTCTGGAATGAAGACGTTTATAATGTACATGTGTGTTGTCTTAAAATTGAAAAGAAGTGTTATGCACTTGTTTATTTTACTGCTATCATTTCACATTACCCAATTATGCAAAAAATATAAAGTTGAAGGTCCGACTTATTTGTATTTTCATTGGAGTTGATGTTGTGAAGTTTGTTATGTCGTATTAATATTTTATGGCCTTCACTTCGATCTTTGAGAGAAAAAGCTCAATACATGGTATTTTCCAATCATTTTGATAATGAGAAAGAAAATAAGGTCTTCTGTGATGAGCTTGAGCAAGGGAAGATGGAAGTGGCTGCCAAGGGTTGTTTGGAGAGGGAAGATGGAAGTGGTTGTTCAAGGTATGTTTGGAGAGTTCTACTGCTCCAAAAGTTAATCACATCTTGTGGAGTACAACCACACTCACTTCATTATTTGTTCCAATATTTATTGAATTTTGATTGAGATGGTAACAAAAGTTATTTTTGTAGTAGTATTAGTTACTTGATGTATTAATTCGCAATTATGTAGCATATATAAAATAAATGATCAGTACATAAAGAATAGCGACTGAATGTGCTTTACAAGTAGATTTTTTGTAGTGCACTTTTAATATCTATGCAATGATATTTGATTGCTCATTATATGTTCGATAAGCCTTGAACGCGGATATTAAATTGTGAATGTTTGATCAACATACTGTTGAATTAATTGTTGAACCTTGAAAGAAAAATGACACCACACGTCGCTTGTTTCGTATTTGACTTAGATTCGTTTATTTTTATTGTGCAAGTTAAGAAATATGATCAGTTACTAGATAATGCATGTTGTGTTTTTGAAATTACGGTTATTTAAAAGTGTTTATTGCTACGTTAGGTCTTGAACATATTTCCTAGGTAGATCAAACACAATAAAATTGTATCAGAATTTAAAATTGTTGAGCCCGTGCTAGAACCATCTAGTTCTTTAGATTTCTTATGTTTAGTTTGGGGGTTGCACCCATTTTCTTAGACTTGTTGAACTTTAGATGTTTTGTTACATTGAATTTCAGGTTCTAGGTATTATTTTTTGCAATGCTAGTTTGTTTGGTTGTTAAACTTTTGTTTGGGGTTTATGGGAACTCCATATTTCTTTTCCTTAGCATTTAAACCCGCTTCCAAATCTTTGAATGTCTTAGTATTTTGGTTGATTTGTAGTTTGGGGTTGTAGTAATGGTTCTCCCACATAAGGATTAGTATGGGTGCCACTCACGACGGTCTAGGTCGTGACAAGATGCAAGTGTTTCCTTATACGTAACTGGTTCCAAAAGTATTGTATCATCTTCAACTTTATCATCAACATTGTTTTTCCAATGATATCCACAATTTATTCTAAGCTTTGGACCTTTGAACCTGTATCATTTTCATCCCATCCAATATGTTATTAACGTCCATTTTATTGCGGTAATCGAGATCATTAATCATGACCTCAAGTTCATGAATGAAGTTTTTCACAAGTGGGTTCTTTCAAATTCTTTGAGATTTCATCCCTGAACATTTTTTTCGGTCTCGAAACACTCTTTAAATTAATAAATATTAATTTATCGATTAAATAATACCTCTATAAAATAATAATATTTTATGGTCCCACCTATATTAATTTAGAGAGATTTTACTGTATATATATAAAAGATTAGAATTTAACCTATATATAATATAGCTTTTTGATGAATTGAATATCAATCTTGCCTCATCTCTATATTACTTTTCTTTTTCTTCCTTTTTCATTTTCAATCAATTCATTTTTCTCTCTTGTGGTTTGTCTATGTTCAATATATATGTATTTTTTACGTCTTAATTTATTGATACTTTCATTTTTTAAGATTCAAATTAATAGTTTAAAAGGCAGAGATAGAAAGTGAGACATTTTATTTAGGGTCCGTTTGGCCATGTGATATGGTATCATGATATGAAATAATGAGATGAAATTGAAGTTTTGTTTGGACATGTGATATGAAATTTTTGTGTTGTATATTTTCTCATAAACATAAAAATCTCATAAGTTGTAAAACTATTAAAATAGCCCCAATTGTTTATTCAATCTTATCAAATAAACAAAAAATTATAAAATAGCATAATAAATTATTACAAAGCTATTTGTTTTCCACTTAAGTAATTGTTTCATCTAACTTTAAGTTAATAAAAAAAATTGAACATAAATTGCAGTGTACTAGTCTTTAATATAATCCTCCCACATAGTACGGACAATTTCCTCACGTTGAACTAGCATTTCTCGATCATGTGACCGAGAAGACGAACCAACATTGTTACTTTGAGCCATTTGTTGGTCAATATCATCCGCAACTATATTTTCATGCTCATAGACCATAAATATTTCATCACTTTAACAATCGGTTGGTGTGAATTAAAGTGACT
>JAJOOR010034999.1:0-24084 GCA_036250505.1 Solanum acaule | reverse complement strand
TCATTTCATGTCTAAAAGCTTGTAAACTGATTTCTAAGGGTTGCATCTATCATATTGTAAGAGTTAAGGACATTGAGTCCGAGACCCCTCCTTTAGAGTCGGTCCCTGTAGTAAGGGAATTTCCGGAAGTCTTTCCTGATGACATGCCCGGAATAGACTTTGGCATTGATCTTTTGCCGGATACTCAACCCATATCAATTCCCCCTTACCGGATGGCTCCGACCGAATTAAAAGAATTAAAGGCACAACTCAAAGATTTGCTAGACAAGAGTTTCATTCAACCAAGCATATCTCCATGGGGTGCTCCGATATTATTTGTGAAAAAGAAAGATGGGTCCCTTAGGATGTGTATTGATTACCACCAATTGAACAAGGTCACTATAAAGAATAAGTACCTTCTCCCTAGAATTGACGATTTGTTTGACCAACTCCAAGGGGCGAGTTACTATTCGAAGATTGACTTAAGGTCGCCAACTTAGGGTGAGAGAGGTTGACATTCCTAAGACGGCCTTTCGAACAAGATATGGTTACTATGAATTCCTAGTCATGTCGTTTGGTCTAACAAATGCCCAGGCAACATTCATGGATCTAATGAATATTGCAATCTCTTGATTCGTTTATGATCGTTTTTATTGATAATATTTTGATCTATTCAAGGAGTGAGGGTGATCATATGAAACATTTGAGGATAGTATTGAAAGTCCTTAAAGACCACCAATTATATGCTAAGTTTAGCAAGTGTGAGTTTTAGCTAAGGTCGATTGCTTTCCTTGGTCATATTGTGTTGGGCATGGGTATAGAGGTTGATCCTAAGAAGACGGATGTGGTCAAGAGTTGGCCTAGACCTTTAGCTCCAACCGATATTAGAAGCTTTTTGGGTTTGGTCGGTTACTATAGGAGGTTTGTTGAGGGTTTCTCCTCTATTGCTTCTCCATTAACGGCCTTAACTCAAAAGAAAGCAAAGTTTGTGTGGTCAAAGGCTTGTGAGAAAAGCTTCCAAGAATTGAAAGATAGACGTACATCCACTCTGGTGTTGACCTTACCGGAGGGTACCGATGGGTTTGTGGTAGATTGTGACGCTTCTCGAGTGGGTTTGAGATGTGTCCTCATGCAATGGGGTAAAGTGATTGCCTATGCTTCAAGGAAACTCAAGGTACATGAAAAGAATTATCCAACTCATGATCTCGAACTAGCGACGGTAGTGTTTGCCTTGAAAATATAGAGACACTATCTCTATGGGGTGCATGTAGATGTGTTTATCGACCACAAGAGCCTTCAATATGTGTTTAGCCAAAGAGATTTAAATCTCCGACAAAGAAGGTGGTTAGAACTTTTGAAAGATTATGACATGAGTTTCTTATACCACCCCAGCAAAGCTAATGTAGTTGTGGATGCCTTAAGTAGATTGTCCATGGATAGTGTGGCTCATGTAGAAGATGAGAAGAAGGAATTGGTTCGTGATGCGCATAGGTTCGCCCGTCTAGGTGTCCAACTTGTGGATTCCACCAAGGGTGGAGTTATGGTTCATCATAGTTCCTAATCGTCCTTGGTGGTTGATTTACAGTCTAAGCAACATCTTGATCCTATTTTGATGGAATTGAAAGAGTTGGTTCTCAACAAGTCCATTGAGGTGTTCTCCCAAGGGGGAGATGGGGTGCTTAGGTACCAAGGTAGGTTGTGTGTGCTGGATGTTGATGGCCTAAGATAGAAAATTTTAGAAGAGGCTCATGGTTTGCGATATTATATTCATCCAGGAGCCACCAAGATGTGTCGTGATCTACGGGAAGTCTATTGGTGGAATTGCATGAAAAAGAATATAGCGAGTTTTGTGGCCAAATGTCCAAATTGTCAACAAGTTAAGGCCGAACACCTAAAACCGGGAGATTCATTGTAAGATATAAATATTCCCACTTGGAAGTGGGAGGAGGTGAATATGGACTTTATGGTGTGTTTGCCTCGTACTCGAAGGCAACATGATTCTATTTGGGTCATTGTTGATAGGATGACTAAATCAGCCCACTTCATTCCCGTTAAGGTTACTTTTTCGGCGGAAGACTGCCAAATTGTACATCAAAGAGGTAGTGAAGTTGCATGGGGTTCCTTTGTCTATCATTTCGGACCGGGGTGCTCAATTTACTTCACATTTTTGAAAGGCGTTCCAACAAGGGCTTGGTACCAATGTTTAACTTAGTACCGCTTCCCTCCCTCAAACGAATGGTCAAGCGGAATGGACCATTCAAACCTTAGAGGACATGTTAAGGGAATGTGTGATTAATTTCAAGGGTAATTGGGATGATTATCTCCCATTGATATAATTTGCCTACAACAATAATTACCATTCAAGCATTGCCATGGCTCTGTTTGAAGCCCTATATGGTAGGAGGTGTAGATCTCCGGTTGGGTGGTTTGAAGTAGGTGAGTTTGCTCTAATTGGTCCCGAACTATTTTATGATGCCACTGAAAAAGTTTGAATCATTTGAAAGAGGTTGAAGACGGCCCAAAGTCGGCAAAAATCTTATGCCGATGTTAGAAGGAGGGATCTTGAATTTGAGGTTGGTGATTGGGCCAACTTGAAAATCTCAGCTATGAAAGGTGTGATGAGATTTGATAAGAAGGGGAAGCTTAGTCCCCGGTATGTGGGTCCATACCAAATCTTGAAACGCGTTGGGAAAGTTGCATATGAAGTGGACTTGCCAAATGAGTTGGCCCCGGTTCACCCGGTGTTTCATCTTTCCATGGTCAAGAAGTGTATTGGTGATCCAGTATCCATCCTTCCTTTAGAGGGTTTAGGAGTTGATGAAAACCTTTTTTATAAAGAGGTCCCAGTTCTTGGACCGGCAAGTGAAGAGGTTGAGAAATAAGGAAGTAGCCTCCATTAAGGTTTTATGGAGGAATCACTTAGTTGAGGGTTTTACTTAGGAGGCCGAGGGCGATATGAAGTCCCGTTATCCTCATCTTTTTCCTTCTATTCCCATTCAAACTTGGTAAATAATTCCTCTTGAGTTTAAATGTTTTGGGAGTCATGTGTATTGTATGAATTTTCCATGATTTCCCTATGTTGTGCATGTTCTTGTGAGAATTCATGTTTAGTATATATTGAGTTTTCATGTTGTCTATGTTTCCTCATGTTGATTTGAATTTTGTATGATGATTGCATTTTTGACTCCATGAGGTGAAATGATGAACATGTGTAATGATGTGTTGACTAGATGACTTGTTCGCTCTTTATTGTTGTCTTGAGCTTACTTGAGTTGGAGAAGTTAGTTCCTCCCATGCTTATGTGAATTGATGAGTTACATGCATATTGAGTTAGTAGATGTAGTTCCTACTTTCTTGTATTGAATTGGCCATGTTAGAAAAGAGTTGAAGTTTCCTCGTTTTGAAAAGTGCAAGTTGTGAATAGTGCATTTGTGAGTTTTGCACATTTTTGATGTTTCATGTATGATGGGCTATTAGTCTAGATTTTCTAACTTAGCTTGGTATTATGGTCATCATTCGGGGATGAATGTTCCCAAGGGGGAGATAATGTAACACCCCAGATATCTAATGACCTAAGCTAGAGACTAACATATAACCTAGTGTCCTAAAAAAAGGGTTAACGTCAAGGTAAGAGTGGTAACATGACCTCCCTAGGTTAGCCCTAGTTTCTAAGTCCCTAAATGTCAAGGCATGGCCCCCCCAAGGGTCCTTGATGATGGCTAAGGAGCTGCTCAAAAGTTGTCAACAAATAGTTTCATCCATGAAATAGGGACCACGAGGCGTGGACTGACTCACGCCCCATAGATGGGAGTCGTGAGTCAAGACTTAGCTCCCTCAAGTGCCCCCTAAAATGTCCTAGTCTCAGTTCCATTCCACGAGCGTGCAGTACAGTTCGTGGACCAACTCACGCCCCATGGTTGGGTCTCGTAGATGAGGCCTGGAGGCTGGCCAAGATGACAAGCCCCAACCCCAAACCACGAGTGACCAGTACGGTCCATGGTTCCAACTACGCCAAATGGTTGGGGTCTCATGGATGTGGCCTGGGAAGGCTGCCTTAAGTCGGCCATCTTAGGGGTAAATCGGTAAAATCCTAATTAAACTAATTAAGGGTAGGGACGGTTATTATTAGATATTTTAAGTATATTAAAGTATTTTTAACTATTAAACAAGTCCTTTAACTATCATAACTCACAAACTCAAACTCAACCAACTTCCCTCCCAAAAATATTCTCTCTCTAAACTCCATTGAAGAACAAAGAAGAAGCTCAAGATTAGGGTTCAAGCTCCAAGATTTTCACTCCAATTTCGTGGGAAAACATCAATTAAGGTATGATATTGGTAACTTTTCTCCATGAAGTCCTTCAAACTATAATTTCGAAATTGGTAACTTGTTCAAAAACTAGGGTTTTCATTCCAACCATGGGTTCTTCCAAAAAATGATTTTATTATGTTAATGGTATTATACTATGGATGATTTGATGTTTAATGGTGATTTTCATTGTAAAATTCCCCATGAACCCATGAACTACCCTATGTCCCCTATTTCATGAATTTTGATGGGTGTATTGATGCAAGATGATTACTATGAATTGTATCTCTGTAAATAGAGTTATTAAATCTTGTTTTATGCATGCTTAAAGTAGTATTTCTAAGTATGATTGTGAGACATGATTCATGACCCTTGAAAGGATAAATTGCTAGGGTTTGTACATATTGTTGAAGGTGATATGTGAACTTACGATTCACTTGAAAGGTAAAGATCCTATGACTATTGTGTACATTGAGGTATTGTTGAAAGGTTATTCTCCCTTTACCCTTACACATGTTCATGAATGACTTGTCTAGGATGATGATGATGTTGTTGTGTTGATTGAAAGACTATTTATCATGAAAACACTATGAACAATACTGTCAAAGGTTTACTCACATGTTAATGATGATTCTAAGGTTGAAAGTTAGTTCTCACTTTATTGAATCTATGAGCTATTTTATGAGTTGCATTGAATGAAGGGTAGAGCACTCCTTCACACATGTAATACAATTCAATGACTAATTATGTATAATTTGGGAGATAATGCTTAGTACCGAGTGGATATGGACAATGAGGTAAAGGCCCTTCCGCCAATGCAATAGGTTGGGTCAACTAAAGTGATCTCATGGGATGGATGCCCCTCCGCCAATGCAATAGGGTGGGTTTCTAGAAGCAATCTCCCTAACCCATAACTATGTGCCTACATAGGACTTAGCTAGTGGATCCACCTAGAAGCTAACATGTTTAGTCCTACCTTAGGCAAGTAGGACACCTCATTTTGGTGTGTGGTTACATGACACTGGATTCCATGTAGCTCACATGGTCTATGTTGGTTATGGCTATTCTTCCCTAAATGAAAGATAATGAATGAGGCATGAACTATACTATGACTTCTTGGTGAGTTTACTTAGCAGGAGTGGGGGTATGGGACCTCACTTCCATATTGCACAAGTGGACTTAGTAGGATGTTGTGGGATGGTTCCTTTATATTGTGATGAGATACAAATGTATACATGTGTGTTGAATGGTTAGTTGTTATGAATGATTTTCCTTATATTCAAAGTGATGTACATGACTATTTCTTTATTGGTGACTAATCATTAAAATGAGGTCTAAAGATGATACGCATGACCAAGGGAGCTTCAAGGGGGGTACTTAGTAGGGTTGGTATTATAGGATGCCAACCATACATTGCACAAGTGTTCCTTAGAGGTTGCTAAGGTGTTGATATTACCATGTATGAGTATAAATGTGATTATGGCTTGTGTTGTATATTGTGAATGCATGTTGGTTTCCAAACTTGATAAATGCATACTTTGCAACTAAAATGTCCCCTATATCATCTTTAAAGGATTTTATGCATGTTTCCATACAATCACACCCGCACTCTATATTTTCTTTATTCTTGCATTTTTATCGCTCTTTTTCTTTGTTTTCATGTTTGGAATTGGATTTCGTTGCCTCCTAGCTTTACAAATTCATATTTCGGCATAAAAATTGGTTTTCGGTACCCTAAATTGGTAATTAACGGTTAAATTCAAATGCATTTATATAAGTTGTGTTGATGTGTGCTGGGCCTCTATGAAATCTTATTTGATGTGCTAGTTTGCCTATTTTAGTTTCGATATCGTGTCTTAATTGCTTAAAATGTTGATTCCGTGAATTGCATATATTAAAATTGAGCATAAATTTGTGGGTTGAGTTAAATAGTTGTTGGGTCGAGTTGAGTGAAGTCTGACTAACCCCAATTGTGGAAAATAACGTGTTTTGCTCAATGATGGAGCATTTGACGTCATTCTTAAGGACTAAAGTCGTCAAATGACCAATTTTGGCAAAATCAGGGGAAGTCTGAGTACCCCGATGGCATGGGTCGTATGGGTCTGGGCTTAATTGATTGAGTATGTTGTTTGATTTTGTTTTCGGGGGCCGCGGGCTTGATTTTGGGAAGCGGGGTAAAGAATTGGCACGTTGGGAAGTTTTGTAAGCTGGGTTGAGCTCGCTGAACCACTCGACTGTTTGCCAAAGTACCCCTTGATCGCCCTTAATTTCATATTTCGGTTGAGTTTGGTTTGTAACTTTCGGCGAGAATCCTGAGTTCACAGAAATTCTCCCTTGTTTGCCCTTTCTGCGCCCATAACCCCTAAAACATACTGTAACTTTCGGTGGGCTAGTTTGAGCTGGTCGAGTGGTGTTGACGATTAACCGAAGAGCCCTGAACATCACCGACTTGCCATTTTTTTGGGAAATTTGTAGGCCAATCCTTTCGGTGAGCCCGATCTGGCTCGCTAAAGTGATTCGGTGACTTACCGACCGATTCGGCGAGTCTGTCTACAACCTGTATTCTACAATTTTCTTGAAATTGTCTCTAAGGTTTTCCGAAATGATTTGCAGATATGGCTAGGACAAACTTGGATGACAGTGGTATGCCACCCTGCAAATGAGCACGGGGCATCGTGATTAATGAAAGAGCAGTTGCTCCTTCTAAAATGGAAAAATAAGCACCTCTGAAAGGAGGCAAAGGAAAGGGCAAAGCTACCGTAACAGAAAGACCGGAGCACAACTCCGATAGTGATGGGGAGTCTGCTCACTCTCAACCCTCATTATCAGAGCTTGAGGTTGATTAGCCACTACAAACCAGGCGGGCTGAGATACGTGATCGGGTTCACCAAGATCCGTCTAGGATCCTAGAGACGACCCTTCCTACTGCTGATACAGTGCCAGCTATGGCACACACGGTGGTTCCAGCGCCACCAGTTTAGGATCCTCATCCCTGGCCACTCAACAGGCTAAAGGCCGAGAGATTGAGGACAATTCTCGACAAGAAGCGGCCATTTACAAATGTCCTAGTGGGCATGTATTTTAGGGTGAGGGATACACTTCGGTATAACCACTTTGACATCTTCATCAGGTCGCGAGGCCAATATATCCACACCTGAGTTCATGAGTTCTACACTGCGTATGGTGAGCTGATTCCCCAGGGGAAGAAGAAGGCTAGTTCCTTCAGACCAGTGAAGTCCGTAGTGGTCCGGGGGAAAGAAGTGGTGTAACAACCCGAAAAACTAGTATGTGAAACAAGAGCCTAACGAGTTTGTTTTTTGTTTGTAATGGGGTTTCATGTGATAGAATGAGGTCCTGATCTTTGGTTGAGGGGTTTAGGGGTTAAACGTCAAGGTACGACCCCACAAGGACCAACCAAGGGGTCCTTGAGGAGGACCCTAAAGCCTAACCCCTAAGACCCCAAGAAACAAAAATCTTCCCCAAACTTGGTGACCTACAGATGGGGACGTACGCCCTGTAAGTCCATCCGGATGGCCTCCGTAGGTCAAGGCCCAAAGTTTCATGTTGTAGTCCCAAACCACGGACCTGCAGAATGGGGCGTCACCCCACATACGGTCCGTAGGTCATGACTGCAATCTGTCAAGTTTTGGCCTAATTGAGGGGTGGTTTGGTAAGTTGTTAATTAGTTAGTTAGGAGTTGGGGATGATTATTATTGATTTATTAATGTATTTTAAGGGTTTTTAAAGTGTTAAACTCCTTTTTAGACTTCATTATTTCAAATCACAAAATAGAAACCTCGCAACCTCTCCAAAAGTTCTCTCTCTAGAAACCTCAATTGGAGGTGAAGGATTCAAGCCATCAAGCTCAAGATTTCATCCTTTTTAAGCAATTTTCGTGGATTTTCTTCCCTAAGGTATGGTAGTCTTCATGCTTGACTTAGTTTCTTTCAAGGAGCCAATTTCAAAGATGATTTCAAGTCTCCAAAGTTCCCCAATAACCCTAGTTTTCAATCTATGCGTGAGTTCAATTCCAAAAAGTTTTCAAAAGGTTTTATATGATGAATTATGAATGGATTTTTGAATTATGGTCAATTTATTATATGAACCCATGTTTTCTCCAAATTCTTAAGTAGAGAATTGTGGTTGGGAATTGATGAATCATGAAAGTATGTTGAATTGTTTATGTCTATATTGAATTAGTTATTGAATCATGTTAATTCCCTTATCTATTGTAGTATCTTAGATGTTTGGGTTGTGATTGATATATGGCCTTGCAGGGTAATTTCATGAAGGATTGTGTATGATTATGATGTGAAGTGTGTGTGATCTCAATTAATGTATTATGATCATGTTTAGAATGGAATTATGTTAGTATTTAAACTTTATTCTCAATTTAATTTTTATGAATGATGATGATATATGTGAAAGGTTATTCTCACATACACACACACTCATGAATGACTAATGAATGAAGTTTCTATGAATATATTAATGATGAAGTATTGATTGAAAGGCTATTCTCAGTTGTACTCTAATGAATGATAATAACATGTTGTGAAAGGACTTTATCACAACATGGGGATTCTTAGTTGAAAGGCTATTCTCATCTTTGAATCTATGAGCTATCTAATGAATGAATGTTGGGTTTGAGATGGATGCCCTAATGTGAGTTAAGGCGGGGTTTCTAGTAACAATCTCTTATCCCATAATGAGCTAAAGTAAGAAATGTTAAGTATTCCTTGGGGAATAATTCTAAGCAACGAGTGGATAGTTATTTGAGGTGGAAGTTCTCACGGGAGTTTAGGCGGGGTTTCTAGTAGCAATATCTTGTGATGGATGCCCTCACAGAAGTTAAAGCAGGGTATCTAGTAGCAATCTCCCTATCCCATAACTATGTTCCCACATAGGTCTAGTTAGTGGATCCGCCTAAGCTAAAAGTAATTCTCCAACCTTAGGCAAGTAGGAATCCCTTATCCGGTGAGGGTGACAGTGGGATTCCATGAATTTCTCACATGGTCTATGTCGATTAAGGCTTACACCCACAAAGAATGTTAAAGAACTATGGCTTCTCAAGAATGCACTACTTAGTGTGGGTAGTACTATGGGATGCCATCCATGCATTTCTCAAGTAGGCTTTGAGAGTAGTCATGGTGTGTTCTTTTATGATATAATGTTAAATGTAATGAATGTGCTCTTATGTTGATTTTTACAAGAATGTTGGTTTAATGTGTATTGAATGAAGGTGCTCTGAATGAAGCTAATGAAAAATGTTGACTTATGTGCTTAATGAGATGATGTATGCTTTACTTGGATTGTATTATGAGCTACTTCCTTGTCATGACTTATTGAATATGAATGTGCCTTGTCTATGGTGGCTTCAAAGGGGTACTTAGTGTGAGTAGTAGTATGGGATGCTATTCATACATTGCACAAGTATGACTTAGGGTTCCCCTAGTTGATGGTCCTAATGTGTTATTATGACTTATGAAATGTTTATGTCTCTTAGGTATGAGTGTTGTGTAAAGATGGAAAGGATGAATGGTAAGTTCACTTTTGGTGGTCTTGATGTGGTACTTGTTGTGGATGGTGGTATGAGACGCTATTCATACATTGCACAAAGTATAGGTTGAGGGTTACTTGAGTTGAAGGCTTAATGTGATGAGGTTTATATGTTGATTATGTTCAAATGTGATGAAATGACTTGTATGTTGGTTATGTGCGTATATTATGCCTCTTATACTTATGTTCATAAAGTTTCTCAAATTGGCATAAAAGCTTGACTTTCAAATAAAATGTCCTTTTTAAGAATATTTTTGCATGGCTATCATACTTGGTACTTAATTGTGCTAACCCATATTTTCTTTACCTTTATGAAGTGTAGGGATTGATACTCAATTTGATTCTCTCTAGTTGAAGCTTTGATTGAGTTCTTCCAATACTAAGTGGTATGTCTTCATGGATTCGAGGACAAGTACTTTGATGTTTCATTTTTTTTATGTAATAGACATTTGTTACACTTTCGATTGTAAAGGGCCGTGACCCTACTTTTGTTTCAAGATATTGTTTTAGATGGCCATTTGAGACTTATAGACTTCTGTTGTTTTAAATGAAGTTTTTGATTGTATGGATTTAAAGAAAGTTTTAATTCCGTACCATTTTCCTTATATCAAATGTTATGAATGCTATGAGGCTTGTATGAGACTTTTCGGAGTCTTATACGCCATGTTGCATTTGAGGTGTAGGCCAGGGTCGTGATAAACATGGTATCAGAGCACAAGGTTTTGGAAATGGTTTTTAGGATTGATGTCTCACAAGCCACGTCTAGTAGAGTCTTGTTCATCGGTGTGAGTCAGGACACATGTATAAATGTGAGGCTATAGGATGTTAAGAAGCTACAGTTCTTTCATTATTCTTGATGTCGTGCCATAGAGTTTATCTCTATAAATGTCCTTTTCCTAACCCTTTTCTTTTGTTTATAGGATATGAATACAAGAAGGACTAATGCAAGAAGAGTGGAAGAAGAGATTGTGAATGAGGGAGTTCTTCCCCAAGGCCCTCAAGGTGACCAAGTTCCTCAAGGCAATCAAGTTTTGGTGGATCATCCGACTATGTCCAATGAACAAATTAGGTCGGCTTTTCTAACCTTAGCCCAAGCCATGACGACCCAAGTTAATAGATATGTGGGGCCTCGAGTGAATGCTATTGAGATTACTATAGCTTCTAGGTTGAGAGACTTTGTGAGGTTGAATCCTCCGATATTTCTTGGTTCCAAGGTGGGAGAGGATCCCCAAGATTTTTTGGATGAGGTGTATAAGGTAGTCAATGCTATGGGGGTGACTTCTATAGAAAAAGCCGAACTAGCTTCTTACCAATTGAAGGATGTTACCCAAGTTTGGTTCACTCAATGGAAAAGCAATAGGCCGGTAGGAGCGGGTCCTATAGAATGGGAGGAGTTTAAGAAAACATTCCTTGGTAGGTACTTTCCCCATGAGAAGAGGGAAGTTAAGGTGGAGGAATTTATCAACCTTAGGCAAGCTATCATGAGTGTGGAGGAGTAAATATTGAAATTTACCCTATTATCTAAGTATGCTCCATCTTTGGTGTCCAGCCCTAGGGACGATATGAGTAGATTTGTGACCGATGTATCCGACCTAGTTAAGGAAGAGTGCCGTACATAAATGCTCCATGATGATATGAACATTTCTAGACTTATAGTGTATGCTCAATCTATTGAGGAGTCCAAACTTGAGAGAAAGAGTAGGGAGATGAAGACGTCTAGGTCCGATGAACAAAGTCAACCAAGGTCCAAAAAGAGGTTCTACAACCAAGATTCCCTTATGGTTAACAATGATAGGGTGTCTAACCCTAATTCCCAAGGAGGAAAAGGAAGTGGTTCTTCTTTTGAAAGATCTATATGTGCCAAGTGTGGGAAGCAACATTTAGGTAAGTGCCTTGTCGGCACAGATGGGTGCTTTGGGTGTGGAAACAAGGGTCATAAGATGCGAGATTGCCCAACACTCACGACAAAAGGGAGAGAGACCAAACAAGCTTCTCTTGATGGCCCGGATCCTAATGCTCCAAAGAGAAATCGTTTCTATGTGCTTTAAGCTAACAAGGACAAAGGAGCTCATTTGGATGAAGGCACCATCATGTTGTTGGTTTGTTATAGTTGTGAATGTCTTGTTAAGGTCCTTATATTATTTTCATGTTAAGGCTTAGTTTTGGTTTACTCCCAAGGGAGGGATGGTATGTTGAATAGTAAGGTTGTTGAGAGTTCCAATATCCTTATCTCTTTCCTTCTATTCTTATTCAAGCTTGAGACCAAGAGTTCCTTGTATCTTGTTTCATGTTTTGGAGTCATGTGTGATTGTGTGTTTACATGGTCTCCTTATGTTATGCATGTTCTTGATGAAATCATGTTTAAATGACAAAATGAGTTTTTATGAGTTATGTTCCTCATGTTAATGTGCATTTAGTATGAGTTGCCTATATGCTTCATGAGGTGAATTGTTGAACATGCCTAAATGTGCTTTTGAGAGTAATTGCATAATGTGCCTAATGATGTTGTGATTGGCATGATTTGAGTTGGAGAAGGTAATTCCTCTAATGAAATGAGAAATGTTGAAGTTTTCATGCATAATGAGTTGCTAGATGTAGTTCCTACTTTCTTGTGTTGCATTGAACATGTTTAAGACGGAGTTGATGTTTCCTCCTAGTTTTGTGCTTTGTTTATGATGTTTCGTGCATGATGGGCTTCTATTCTTGAGTCTTTATTCCTTAAAAGTGTTTAAAGTGTCATTCGAGGATGAATGTTCCCAAGAGGGGATATTGTAACAACCCGGAAAACTAGTAGGTGAAACTAGAGCCTAACAAGTTCGTTTTATGTTTGTAATGGGGTTTGATGTGATAGAATGAGGACCCGAGCTTTGGTTGAGGGGTTTAGGGGTTAAACATCAAGGTACGATCCCCCAAGGACCAACCAAGGGGTCCTTGAGGAGGACCCTAAAGCCTAACCCCCAAGACCCCAAGAAACAAAAATCTGCCCCAAATTTGGTGACCTACGGATGGGGACCTACACCCCGAAGGTCCATCCACGCCCCGTGGATGGCCTCCATAGGTAAATGCCCAAAATTTCATGTTGCAGCCCCAAACAACGGACTTGCAGGACAGGGTGTCACCCTACCTACGGTCCGTATGTCATGGGGCGTAGGTCATGACTGCAATCTGTCAAGTTTCGGCCTAGTTGAGGGGTGGTTTGGTAAATTTATAATTAGTTAGTTAGGGGTTGAGGATGTTTATTATTGATTTATTAATGTATTTTAAGGGTTTTAAAAGTATTAAACTCGTTTTTAGACTTCATTATTTCAAATCACAAAATAGAAACCTCCCACCCTCTCCAAAAGTTCTCTCTAGAAACCTCCATTGGAGGTGAAGGATTCAAGCTCTCAAGCTGAAGATTTCATCTTTTTTCAAGCAATTTTCGTGGAGTTTCTTCCCTAAAGGTATGGTAGTCTTCATACTTGACTTAGTTTCTTTCAAGGAGCCAATTTCAAAGATGATTTCAAGTCTCCAAAGTTCCCCAAAAACCCAAGTTTTCAATCTATGCATGGGTTCAATACCAAAATACTTCAAAAGGTTTTATATGATGAATTATGAATGGATTGTTGAATTATTGATGAATTATGGTCAATTTCTTCTATGAATCCATGTTTCCCCCAAATTCTTAAGTTGTGAATTGTGATTGGGAATTGATGGATCATGAAAGTAAGTTGAATTGTTTATGTTTATATTGAATCATGTTGATTCCCTTATCTATTGTATTATCTTAGATGTTTGGGATGTGATTGATGTATGGCCTTGGAGGGTAATTTCATGAAAGATTGTGTATGATTATGATCTGAAGTATATGTGTCTGATCTCAATGAATGTATTATGATCATGTTTATAATTGAATTCGGTTAGTAGTGAAAGCTTATTCTCAATTTAACTCATATGAATGATGATGATATATGTGAAAGGTAATTCTCACATACACACACTCATGAATGACTAATGAATGAAGTTTCTAAGATTATGTTAATGATGAAGTATTGATTGAAAGGCTATTCTCAATTGTACTCTAATGAATGATAATGACATGTTGTGAAAGGACTTTCTCACAATATGGGGATTCTTAGTTGAAAGACTATTCTCATATTTGAATCTATGAGCTATCTAATGAATAAATGTTGGGTTTGAGATAGATCCCCTCACGTTAGTTGAGGCGGGGTATCTAGTACCAATCTTTTATCCCATAATGAACTAAAGTAATGAAAGTTAAGTATTTCGTGGGGCATAATGCTAAGCACCGAGTGGATATTGATGTGAGGTGGAAGCTCTCACGTGAGTTGAGGCGGGGTTTCTAGTAGCAATCTCTTGAGATGGATTCCCTCACATGAGTTGAGGCGGGGTATCTAGTAGCAATCTCCCTATCCCATAACTATGTGCCCACATAGGTCTAGCTAGTGGATCCACCTAAGCTAAAAGTAATGGTCCTACCTTAGGCAAGTAGAAATCCCTTATCCAGTGATGGTGACATCGGGATTCCATGAATTGCTCACGTGGTCTATGTCAGTTAAGGCTTACCCCCACAAAGAATGTTAAAGAACTATGGCTTCTCCAGAATGCACTACTTAGTGTGGGTGGTAGGATGGGATGCCATCCATGCATTGCACAATTAGGCTTTAAGAGTATTCATGGTGTGTTGCTTTATGATATAATGGTAAATGAAAAGAATGTGATCTTATGTTGATGTTTATGAGAATGTTGGTTTAATGTCTAATGAATGAAGGTGCTCTTAATGAAGCTAATGAAGAATGTTGACTTATGTGCTTAATGAGATGATGTATGCTTTACTTGGATTGTATTGTGAGTTACTTCCTTGTCATGACTTATTGAATATGAATGTGCCTTGTCTATGGTGGCTTCAAAGGGGTACTTAGTTTGAGTAGTAGTGTGGGATGTTATTCATACATTGCATAAGTCTGACTTAGGGTTGCCCTAGATGATGGTCCTAATGTGTTGATATGATTTATGAAATGTTTATTTCTCTTATTTATGATTATTTTGTAAAGATGGAAAGGATGAATGGTAAGTTCACTTTTGGTGGCCTTGATGTGGTAATTAGTTTGGATGGTTGTATGGGAAGCTATTCATACATAGCACAAAGTATAGCTTAAGGGTTACTTGAGGAGAAGGCTTAATGTGCTGAAATGGTTTATATGTCGATTATGTTCTAATGTGATGAAATGACTTGTATGTTGGTTATGTGTGTATATTATGCCTCTTATACTTATGTTCATGAACTTTCTCAAGTTGGCATAAAAGCATGACTTTCAAATAAAATGTCCTTTTTAAGCATGTTTTCGCATGGCTATCATACTTAGTACTTAATTGTGCTAACCCATATTTTCTTTACCTTTATGAAGTGTAGGGATTGGTACTCAATTTGATTCTCTCTAGTAGAAGCTTGGATTGAGTTCTTCCAAGACTAAGTGGTATGTCCTTATGGATTCGAGGACACGTACTATGACTCATTTCTTTCATATAATAGACATTTGTTAGAATTTCAATTTTAAAGGGCCGTGACCGTACTTTTGTTTCAAGATATTGTTTTAGATGGCCATGTGAGACTTATAGACTTCTGTTGTTTTAAATGAAGTTTTTGATTATATGGATTTAAAGAAAAGTTTTAATTTTGTACCATTTTCCTTATATAGAATGTTATGAATGCTATGAGGCTTGTATGAGACTTTTCAGAGTCTTATACGCCATGTCGCATCCGGGGTGTAGGCCCAGGTCGTGACAAGTGGGGTACAACAACAATCGCATTAATGCTACACTTGACACAGCTACGGGGATTGAGCATGAGTATGAGGGGCTAGCTACAGTACACGCTCTAGCTGATCTAAAGGGATGGCTTGCTCCCCGGATTTATGACACCACCCCGAGGTGGATTGAGCCAGGAGCTCTGATCGAGAAGAAGGACATGAATGTAGCTGCGCAGTACTGGTTCGGATTCATCAGCAGCTTCATCATGCCCTCACAGAATGAGTCCATCCAACACCACCCAAAGGCGGCTTGTCTAGGATCTATCATTGCATAGAAGCGGCTCAACTTGGGACTCATCATTGAGCAGGAGATGGCCATGAGGACCAAACAGTGCCAGACATCCCTTTCATTCCCAGTTCTGATTACAGAGTTATGTCGGCGTGCTGGAGTTCCTCGTTACGAGAACAGGGACATGAAGGTTACTCCTACATCTTCCACAGATATCCATCACATAGATGTCAAGTAAACTCGGGATGAGGCTAATAGGAGGAGAGCGACTCCGGTGGATGCATCCCCGAAGGTTAATGTTGATTCTATACCTGTAGAGGCATCTTTCCCTACTCCGGCCTCCGGGCCTTCAGGTACATCCGCTTCCACTTCTTCCTAGGTTCCTGGTTCTTCTGCTACACCCCAGCCCACCAGGATTACTCAGGCCATGATCCTCAAGATGGGGCACCTAGCTCATTCTGTCGATGTGTGGGCCACCCGGTTAGAGGCCGAGGTGCCTTGGATGATTGAGCGAGCCATCTTAGCTTCATTGACACCCCTCCAAATATCTATTGACACTCTCATAGAGAGAGTAGAGACTTGTGAGAGTCGACAGGGGGTTACTTCAGAGGTGACAACTTTGAAAGCCGAGGTTGCGGATTTGAGGAAGGACATGGACTATTTGAAGTCTACGGACTTTGCTTCTCTCTTTGAGTCAGCTGAGGATCGAGATGCTCTGGCCAGATCTAAGATGCCTCCGGCCACCACCGGAGATGTACCTATGGATGATGTGTTAGCGAATGAGTCGGAGGCAAATACGGATGAGGAGTAACTGGACGCTCATGAGGCAACCATTTATGGAGACCTTCTGGATTTAGAATATGTTATTGTACAGTCGGTCATTCAGACATCACTGACAGAGACGTTCATGGTAGGTTCTAGTGCAGCCAGTGTTGCTGTTACACCGGGCACTAATACCCAAGATCAGAGTGTGACCCCAGTCATTGATGCCCCGATAGATGGAGTGACTGTGTAGACAGGACTTTTCTTTACCTCCTTTTTTGTCATTTTTATTGACTTTTATTTATGTTTATTGCATTTGAGGACAACTGCCTTTTTGTTTGTGGTGGGATGAGGTATTTCTATACCTACCTCTTGTGACTATATTCTGTATATATATTGGGTTTTGTGTCTTAAATTGTGTTTTGGTTTCTATCTTGTGGATGTTTGAACTTATGGCTCCTTGTTATGAATGAACATGGTTTTTGACCCATCTGAAACTTTTTGCCACTCTTGTTCTATTTGAATGTGGTTATTCTTGTGCAAATTTGTGTATCAATTATGATCAATATCGATGACTTGAAAAGTGCTCTTAATCGAACAAAATTGAATGCGCGGCTACGATGAGGCCAAATGAAGTTGCATAGACAATACTTGAACTTTTTGCATCTCGTTGTGACTAGCCGATTATCGAATGAGTCTCTTGTGATGAACATTACACACTAGCAACAATGTGGAGCCTCATTTGATATTGGTGCCAATGCCTTGTGTGATGAGCTTACTTTGAACATTGTGTGATGACACCTAGAATTTGCCCCGTTGGTCCGGTTGACTAAGTGATGCAAGAACTTGAAATGATCTTAGGAAATTTTTTTAAAGAATGAACCAAATTGACAATATACCTCTTTTGTGGCCAATCTTGTGATTTGCGTGAACCTTGCTTGAATCCTTTTGAGCCTTATCCTTTTCTGGGAAGAAACTTGAACAAATGTGACCTCTCTTTTACCATTCACCCATAACTCTCATGAAGTGTGGTTTGTTTGAATAGCCAACTTAGGCCAAAAGCCTAAGTTGGGGGTGTGGTGAAAAGAGAAGGTAAATCAAGAAATGTGAAGAATTCCCCTTTGAGTCATGATATTGAAAAATATGGAACCCCTCCATATAAGAAAAAGAAAGAAAAAGAAAAAGAATGAAAAAATTGTGAAATAATGTTTTGAAAGTTGCAAAAGAAATGGGGTGTCCGGATACTCATTTGAAGTTGAATAATGGGGTGAATTCTGAGCATGAGCAAAAATTTTGAAGAAAAGAAAGAAAAGTGATGTTCAGACCACATTTCATGAGGGTAGCAGCCACCGATCCTAAATGACCATACATTTACACTCAGCCTCATTACAAGCCTTGAAAAGACCTTTTTGATCTTGAGTGAGTTGAAACGAGTGTTGATTGGAAAATAAGGGCAAACCTATGGGTGAAGTCATGCATGTGTTCATCTTTGTGGGTGTGAGAGTCATATGTGATTCCAGAGCTATAAATTGTTGAAGAATAGTGTGTGAAAATGGAATCATCTTTGTTGTGAGGGCATTTGAGTACCTTTGTTGAACTTGAACTTACATTCGAAGCAAGTATTGTGAACTTAAGCATCTTTGATAATGGTGAGTAACAATTTGAATCTTTTAGTGCATAATTGATCCTTGCATGAGTAAGTTGAGTCTTGTTGTTGTGTGTATTCATGATTGAGTCTTTTGCAGCACTGTTTGAGACATCCTTTTTGAATTGTTGAACTTGAGGACAAGCAAAAGTTTAAGTTGGGGGTGTTGATGAGTCCGAGATTTGGACTCATTTAGGGTTTTTTTTACATAGATTAGTGTCCTCAAATGCTTAATTTGTGCCAATAACTAATGTTAAACCCTTGATTTTCAGGTATATAGATTAAGGAACAGAGACGGGACACTAACAGGAAAAGAGGAACAAAACAAGCTGAAGAAATGAAGAAGTGCGAGCCTGAGGATCGCCAAGAGCACTCGGTGTGTCGCTGAGTGGGTCATCACACTGCCTAAAGTTCTCATGTGCCAAGCTCTGGAGAAGAGAACCAAGTCAGCGATGAAAAAAAGCAGTCGACGCATCGCTGAGTGATTCCGCGGAGCCAAGATAGATCACTCAAAGTTACAGACCTTGAGGATGCTGAGTACCAATGCAAAAGGGCGATGGAAATGAAAAGAGGGTGGCTCGCTGAGTGGTTCGGCGAGCCGACTTACCTCGCCGAGTGACTCTTCGCACCAGATTTTTTGCGACTATAAATGCATTTTTGAACATTTAGTTTAGTATCAATTACTGTTTAGAACAATCTATTATTAAGTTTTGAGCATCTGGATACATTTTTCTCTAGTCTTTCCTTAGCTTTGAGGGATTGAAGAAATTCGCTTTTGAGAAATTGGAAATGGGTCTTTGAGATTCTTCAAATTGGAGCATTGTAAGGACAAAATTACACTTACCAGTTGATGGATAATCAATTTGGTAATTGTTTTTACCTTTTTTATAATGTCTAGCTAAAACCTCAATTCTTGGGGTGTGATAATGTGATTATGGGCTGATTTAGTTTATGGGTATTGCTAATTGTTAGTTTAAATGCTATTTAGAAGTTAGTTCAATCATTATTTGTGGTTTAATTAAAGAATTATAGTTGCAAGTGCAGTTCTATGTTTGTGTTCTTGGCTTGCTCGAGAGAGAAGTTTTAGAACCAAAATTACTGATTGATGGTTTGTGGGTATTGGGTTGACCTATGTTTAGCTCGAGAGAGTGAATCCTAAACCCAATCCCAGACATTCAGCTTGAGAGAGTGATTGATTAAGGTGTGGGCTGCTCTTATTTTGCATGGTTGTTGATGTTAGAGAGAAATCACTTGATTCGGTGTAAATTGTTCGAGAGAAAGTTTACCTCCACTATAGCCTAGCCTACTCACTAATTCTAGCTATTTTCTAATAGTTGCAATGACTCATATGTATATAATTGCCTATAATCGATCACATCCCAAGAACCCGTCTCATTATTGTTAATTCGTATTGTATGTTACTATTTGTAGTTGCCAATCAAAACAAAAACCCCCATTTGACATGTGTGTCACCCCTTAATTTGAATGATGTCTTTATTCGATAACTTTTATTCCTATGACTGATTTTACCATGTTCATACTTCCCAATTGAATCTGAAACACGTATCGCTCCCTGTGGAATTCGAACCCAACTCATTTAGTTGGGTTTTGTATTGATTTACGATCGTTGACACCTAGAATTGGAAGAAGTGTCCTTGATAACATACTAATCACTCTTCTATTCAATTTATTTAAATTCTAGTCATTTATTTCTATTTCATTTAAATACTAGCCACATGTTCATTTCAATTATAATAGGATTAGACTAAATTCAATCCAATTCTTAAAACCTTACCTTTTGATTACAACCGTCCATCCCTTAAATCAATACCCAAGATTCAATCCCAACTGTTCATCGTAATCCGATCAAAAGTCAAGATCGAATCACCACCTCTTTCCTATTTTAATACAACTCTTTCCCAAACACTATCGTATTTTCATTCTTCTTCTCCAAAACATCAAGACTGCCGGCCAAACCCCATTCTATCTTCTCCGATTCCCTCTGATAACGCTCAAACTACTCTTCAAAACCAATTAAAAGAGTAAGCGATCTATGTCAATAAAAATACCCAACTAAGAGTCGAGGTCGAATCCCACATATAATGATACAAGACAAGGAATTCTATTAGAAAATTTGGAATGTAAATTCATTCATTTGCAAGAATAAAAATAATTGGGTGGATGATTCCACCAAATTTAATAAAGGATTTGGTCATCAAAAGTCACAATTAAGCTAAGGTTTCAGAAATTCAAATAAGTAACAAGTGATCTAGTGGTGCGGTGGATTGGATATCGATGTCACATAAAAGTAATTATGTTGCTCTATAGTGATGAACATTCATGGATAGGCTGGGTCACCTTCCATGACACTAATCTTTTTTCGATCTCATAGCATCATTTTATAGAATCATCTTTTTGTCTCATCTATGTGCTATAATAAACAACCCAATCCCTTACACTATTCTCTCTTTTGATACATAAATAGGGAAAATAGTCGACCCATAACTTCTATTTTCAAGAAAGTTACACACACCAAACCAAAATTGCAAACATCGAACTAATTATCCACTCTAATCAATCTCTTTCAATCATCAATCAAAGATTTGAAGTAGGACTTACGTGTGCAACCTTAACCCATAAGTTAACCCATACTAATTATCCCAAATACATGTAAGAAAAAAAACAAAATAGAGCATAACACAATACTCACTACATTGAATCAACACCCAACCCCATGATTGCACCCCTTGATTTTTGGGTTTTAGCCACCCATCACAGAGCGTAAATAAATTATACATTCCATGAAAGCAGCCATGATAACATGAAATTAGAAATTACAATAAATACCCATTTTGAATTTAAACTTCATATTGTCAATTTCAAGAGCAAAAGTTAAAAATCCCCCATAACTAAAAGTGTTCCTCACAATGTAAAATGTTTCTCTTTCCAAAAAAAGATTTAGAATTCTCTAACTATTATTCAAGACTCCAAACTCTTTACTTTCCCTCCTTTGGACTATTTATAATTTCCCCAAAATTTGGCCTAAAACTCAATGCGTGATCCATTGGGCGAAGTTAGTCGGGCTCACCGATCATATTAGGGGAATCACCTACTGCTCTCCAACATGCCTTTCTCTTGCTCTAGGCTTCAGGTGTTTGAACCTCAGTTAGTGAGATCATTCAAGTCTGCCTTTCACATTCAACGTATTGCTGAGTACCTCCTTTGTTCGTCTTTCAAGCCTTCAATTATTTCTTCATGTACTATTCCTTTTGGAGATGTGACATGTTCACCTTTCTCATTCGATGAGTTGTCATTCCCCTTTAAGTTTGCTGACTTACCTCAATTAATTAAAGCATTGTGTAATGTCTATTTGGGAGAGGTAATACCCATTGAGCAGTCCACCCTTTCTGCTAGGCGATCAGTAACATGGAGTTTACACTTCTTCTTGTATTTTTGGTTATTCTTTCAAACATTCATCATTGCCTTGTCCTTTAGCTTTCATATCTACAAATAATCAAAATATCATTAGAATAGGACATAATTAGGTATTGAGGACACTAATTGTTGATCTAAATATACCTCAAATGAGTGTAAATCTACTACTCATCAACACTTTCAACTTAAACTTTTGCTTGTTCTCAAGTAAATGAAGAACACAACTAGCCTTACAAGGGTGTCCACAATAATATTCAACGAGAGATAACATGCAAGTGTCATTACAAGACTACTCTCAACAACATGTTGTACACTCAGTCATGATGAGAAGCTACAAATGATGACTAACCGGTCTATACCCAAGCTTAAGCTCCCTATAGCTTCATTTTTAATGCAAGACCATGTTTCAACAAATGCATTCAGGTGTCCTCACATCAAGAAAAATTCAATGCTCTTACAAAGAAAATCAATAAATAAGTAAGAAAGTAATGCAACTCTCACTCTCTCAAAAGAAAAATTCATACGATCTTTATCCCATAGGTTTACCCATATTTTTCAGTCATCACACAACCTAGTTCATGCTAGATCTCAAGGGTCTTTCAGATTGTAATAGGGCTGAGGGTTAAGGTATGGTCAATTTGACTTAGTGACTTCACCTTTTCGAAGCATTGTTGCAATCATATTCACATCTTCTCAAGTTCTTCTCATTCTTTTTCATTTGAGAACTCAAACTTTGGTTTGTCAATCACTTTATTTGGAACTCACTTTAATTTCACCAACCACTCTTTTTCATTTCAATTTTTCAACATTATTATTCACAATATTTCTCTTTTTTTTTCTTTATGAGGAGGGGTTCTTCAAAGATGAGTCTCATTTCATCCTTCTTTGACTTTCACTTGGCTTTTTTTTCCTCCTTCTTTTCCACACCCCAACTTAGACTTTTGACCTAAGTTGGCTATTCAAACAAATCAATGCATCAAAAATGATTTATGGTGAGAAGGTAGGAACAATTTTGCTCAAGGGGTTTTAATATGGCTATCAACAAATGGTTTAAGCTCAAATGGTACAAAATGGATGCACACCCTTACAAGTTAGTCACAAAGGATGTGGAAGTTTGGGTTACCTCTCAGAATTTTTGCCCAAGGTCATGCCTTACACTTACCAAGACTTAGACAACTAGACTAACAAGACAAATTCTATGATTCCACACACATGCTTTCAAGTAAGAACTCACCACAGATGACACTTCAAGTTCATACATTTAGCACAACCCAAAAAGATCAAGAACTTGTGTGTGCTGTTCATTTCAAGGCTCACATCAAAACACAACTATTCAACACAAGATTCAAAAAAGTCACTCAAAAGTGCAACCACATCGATTTCTTTTTTGCAACACAAACACTATACATTATGCTTACCATCAGTACTATTCAATACATCAATATTGAACATAATCAATCCTTGAATTATTATCAATGAAAATTCATGCATTTCACATTTTCCAAAACTCATGGGGCAAGAAAAATATTCAGAGAAAGAGGGAAAGAGAGATAAACCAAATGAAAACTAAAGCAAAAACAAAAACAAAATCATCCAAAATCTAAAAGTAACAAAATACCAAAATACAATAAAAAAGAGAATATTGGCACAAGTTCTCTCTCCCCACCAAAAATTAAACAACAGTGTCCTTAATGCAAAAATAAAAGAGTATGAGAGGAAAAGTGAAAATGTCCCCCTGACAAGCTTTGAATGTGAAGGCTCTCATTAGGAGTCTCGGGAGGAGTGACATCATTTAGGGCATCACTGCCCGATAATAAGATCACATGAGGCAACAAAGTAACATCATCTAGGGAATCGATACTCGACACAGTAGTAGAAGGAATGTTGGAGTTTGAAGAAACACTACTAGTGCCAAATACGGAGGTCTCTCGAAGGGATATCTACTATGTAACATTTACTATCATCTGCTCAGTATCTTGCAACTCAGTAAATGTAAATGTAATCCTTTGCTCATCCTCCTCTCTTCTCAGCTCCTCTTCATTTTTCTCCTCAGCCAAATCATCATCGGCTCTCTCATCCTCAGCATCAACATCATCCTCAACTGCATCATCAACTCTCTCAACCTCCCCACTCAGCCGCACATTCTCAGATGGACCACTACTGGGCATAGTCGGTTTCATAGAAACAGATTCATCAGGTAGGGGAACCTCGCCCCATGATCAAAGTGAAGTCAAAACATGTTTAAGTAAATCTATACTAATAGTAGATATCATATGTGTATGCATGATCCAACCAATCTATAACCCCAACTTAGGATGGGGGATGCCGTTCACACCCGGACACCCTGGTGGCAAGG
>JAJOOR010034998.1:0-20201 GCA_036250505.1 Solanum acaule | reverse complement strand
TAGAACCCCATAACCCTATTCAAAGCCAAGTATCACATTAAGCAACCTACTTCATGCATACATTCATAAGATCATATTTCATCATAACTTACCATATTCATAATGATCATACATAATATAGCTTCAACATACATAAGTCATAATCTTCATAATCATAACAGAACACTACTACAACTATCTCTTAGGATCCCACAAGTGCAATGTGCAAGAGAAGTCCCATACCCTCCCTTACACTATGTAGAAACCCTTAAGAAAGTCCTAATAAGAGTTCACACCTTTCATACCTTCCTTTACCTTAACATTAGAGAGATATTTCCATAACCGACATAGACCATGAGAGCTACATGGAATCTGGTGTTCTACTCCCAAACTAAAAAGAGAGGGTTAACACTTGCCTAAGGTGTAACCATTCGTACATAGCTATCTAGGTAGATCCACTAGCTAATACCTATGTGGGCACATAGTTAAGGGACAAGGAGATTGCTTCTAGAAAACATAACTTACTAACGTGGGGATTTCCATCTCATTACACAACACATACCGTGGGTAATCCGGACTTGCTAAACATGAGGAAAACCATGTGGGGAGCCGAACTTACTAAACGTGAAACCCCCATCTCATTTACATGCCCTTTCGGTGCTAAGCATCTAACTCCCTTTTGTAATCATATTTAGTCATCACATAAGTTCACATTAGCCTTTACTAGACTTTTATGTAAACATCTTACCCTAATATCTCATATGAGCTGCTTGAGGTCCCACAAGCAGATTCAAGACTGAGGGATTGAGGACCATCATCGAGGAAAAGATGTTTTCTAGTGATGGAGTAATAGATAGATACTCAGAGATTATGAGCTGCTTGAGGTCCCACAAGTTCAATATATTCACTAGACCCTGTGACCCTTATATTCCAAATTAGGTCCAGAAATTCTACACTTCCTACGGAGCCCTAGTACCACAAGAGAAGAAGAAGGTCGCTAAATTCAAGCCAGTTGATTATGTGGTTCTTAGGGGCAAGAATGTAAAATGTGACATTGATGACATCAACGCAGTTTTTTAGTGCACCAACAACGTCTCAGATGACTATCAATACATGATCAAGAAAAAGTCATTAGCAACTTTGAAAAAGTGGTTGGCCCTTATGTTATATGATGGCAATCGTCAGTGGTTGGAGGCAGGAGCTCCAATAGATAAGAGCGGCCTCAATTTAGCAGCGAGATACTAGTTTGGCTTTATCAGCAGCACTATTGGTTGCATTATTAATGGGCGCAGTCTTGACTTAGGTATGATTTTGCGCCAAGAAATGGCCATGAGGGTTAAGCAGCACCAAACCTCTCTACTGTTTCTGGTGTTGATCATCGAACTGTGCAGACGAGCTAGAGTTCCCTTTGATGCGAAGAAGGATGTAGAAGTGATTCCTACTTCTTCTACTGACATCCGGTGGATTGAGGCTGATTATCTATAAGATAATGCCGAAAAGAAGAAGGCAGCCCCAGTGGACATATCCGTTGTTGTTCATACTGATACATTACCTTCAGAGGCAAGGTTTCCTACTCCACCACATGGTCCTTCAGGTATATCTAGTGTTGTTCCTTCTATGACTCCTAGCCCCTCTACAACTCCCATGCCTCCTAGGTCTGCTACTGCAGCTGCTTCCCGAACCCTACTCACCCAGTTTGCATTACTACGGATGGGGCATCTAGCACATTTTGTAGAAAGACGTGCCTTAAGGCTTGCGGCCATAATTCATGGGATGATAGAGAGGGCCATTACTACTACTGTGACACCCCTTAGTAAACCTATTGATGCCCTTGCGGCATGAATAGTTGTATATGAGCAAGGACACGAGGCCACTGATGAGGTGATGACTCTAAAAGCAGTGAATGCTAATCTGAGGAAGGATGTGGACCAACTGAAGTCCACAGACTTGTCCATGATTTTCTGGACTGTGGAGATCCCCGATATGCCAGCTGATACAGATGTGCCTCCGGCTACCACTAGAGATGAGGTTCGAGTTGAGAAGGTAGCTGCTTCAGAGTCCGAAGCTGAGACTGATGAAGAGCAACTTTGTGTCGATGAGGAGGCTACCGATGAGGGCCTTCAGAGGTTGAGAAGGCGATGATAGATTCAGTCATGCAGATTTTATTGGCAGATACCACCATGGCTAGATATAGTGTTGCTGCTACCCCGGGCACTGATACCCCAACAGAGGAAGCGACTGTGTAGACATGACCTTCCTTACCTCCCTCTCTTTCATTTCTATTGACTTGTTATTACTATTTTGCTGCATTTGAAAAAAACTATTTTTATTTGTGGTGGGGTGAGGTATTTCTATATCTACCTCTTGTGACTACTTCTTTTTGTATATATTGTATGTTTAAATTGTGTTTTGATATTTTTTTGTGGATGTTTGAGCTTATGGCTCCTTGTTTTGAATAGAAATTGTTTTTGACCTCTCTAAAAAAATTTGCCACCTCTTGTGTGTGATTGTGGTTGTTCTTGTGCAAATTTGAGTATCGGTTATGATCAATACCGGTGACTTGAATAGTACTTTTAATAAAAAAAATGAATGCACAGCTATGATTAGGCCAAATGAAGTTGCATAGACAATATGTAGACTTTTTGCATCTCGTTGTGACTAGCCGATTATCGAATGAGTCCTTTGTGATGAACATTGCACACTAGGAAATGTGTGGAGTCTTGTTTGGTGCCAATGTCTTGTGTGATGATCTTACCGTGAACCTTTTGTGATGACACCTATAATTTGCCCCATTTGTCCGGTTGACTAAGTGATGCAAGCTCTTGAAATGATCTTAGGCAACAATTTTGAAGAGTGAAACAATTTGACAATATACCTCTTTTGTGGCCATCCTTGTGAGTGTGTGAACTTTTCTTGAAACCCTTTTTGAGCCTTATCCTTTTCTTGTAAGAAACTTGATGAAATTTGTAACCCCTCTTTATCCATTAACCCATAATCTTCATGAACTGTGGTTTGATTGAATAGCCAACTTAGTCTAAAAGCCTAAGTTTGGTGTGTGATGAAAAGAGAAGGTAAACCAATAAGTTTGAATAAGTCCCCCTTGATCCATGGTTTTGATAAAGATGGAACCCCTCCATACAGAAACAATAAGAATAATAAAAGAAGATTGAAAAAGAAAAAGAATGAAAAAAGTTATGAAATAAAAGCTGTGAAAGATGCAAAATAAAATGGGGTGTCCGATATTCCATTGGAAGTGAATGATGAGGTAAAATTTTGAGCACGGGTGAAAACGTTGAAGAAAAGGAAAGAAAGTGATGTTGATACTACATTTAATGAGGATAGCAACCACTGAGGCTAAATTACCATACCCTTACACTCAGCCCTATTACAAGCCTTGAAAATACCTTTTTGATCTTGAGTATGCAGAAGTGAATGTTGATTGGAAAATATGGGCAAACATATGGGTGAAATCATGCAGGTGTTCCTCTTTGTGAGTGTGAGAGTTGTATGTGAATCCAAAACTATAATTTGTTGAACAATTGTGTGTGAATATGGAATCATTCTTGTTGTGAGGGCATTTGAGTACCATTGCTGAGCTTGAACTTGCATTTGGAACAAGTATTGTGAACTTGAGAATCTTTGATGATGGTGAGTCACAACTTTAATCTTTGAGTGTACAATTGATCCTTGCATGAGTATGTTGAGTTTTGTCGTGTGCATTCATGATTGAGTCTTGTGTAGCACTGTTTGAGACATCCTTTTGGAACTATTGAACTTGAGTTTTACTTGAAGACAAATAAAAGTTTAAGTTGGGGGTGTTCATGGATGTGAGATTTGGACTCATATAGGGCTTTATTTATATAGATTTAGTGTCCTCAAATATTTAATTTGTGCCAATAACTTATGTAAAACCCTTGATTTCCAGGTATATGGATTGAGGAACAAAGAAAGGATACTAATGTGCAAAAAGGAACAAAGTGAGCTGAAAGAATGAAGAAATGCAAGCCTGGTGATCGCCAAGTCCACTAGGCGAGTCGTTGAATGGCTATTTGACAGCCTAAAGTTCCAGTGTGCAAAGCCTTAAAGGAAGAAATCAAGTTGACGATCGAAAGGACAAGTCTGCGGATCCCCAGTAATTTCGCATGCAGTATTGGATCTACCCAAGTTACAGACCTTGAGGATGCTGAATGCCAAGGCAGAAAGGCTATGAAAGTGACCAAAGGGCGGCTCACCAAGCTCGACTTACTTCACCTAGTGATTCTTCACAACACATTTTTTGCGACTATAAATACATTTTTGAACATTTATTTTAGTATCTAATATAATAATATCTTAATTGTAGCTGATATTCTTAGCACTGAGACAAGTTTTCTCTAGTTTTTCCTAATTTTTAAGAATTGAAGTTTTTCACTTTTGAGAAATTAGAAGTGGGTCGTTGAGAATCTTCCAATTGGAGCATTATAACTTTTACCCAGTTGATGGATAATCAATTTGTTAATAGCTATTACCTTTTTATGATGTCTAGCTAAAACCCCAATTCTTGGGGTGTGATTATGTGATATGGGCTGATTTAGTTTATGGGTATTGCTAATTATTAGCTTAAATGATATTTAAGTGAGTTTAATCAATAATTGTGGTTTAATTTAAGAATTGTAGTTGAAAATGTAGTTCTAACCTTGTGTTCTTGGCTTGCTCGAGAGAAAGGTTTTAAAGCTAAGGTTTTTGATTGATTGTCAGTGGGTATTGGGTTTACTGGGTTCAACTCGAGAGAGTGAATCCTACACACAATTCCACATATTCAGCTCGAGAGAGTGAATGGACTACGGTGTGGGCTGTTCTTATTTTCCTTACTTGTTGATGTTCGAGAGAAATCAACTTGATTCAGGGTAAATTGTTCGAGAGAAAGTTTATCTTTTATTCTATAGCCTAGCTTACTTTCTAATATCTAGCTATTTTCTAATAGTTGTAATTACACCTTTGTCTATATTAGCCTATAATCGAATCACATCCCAGGAACCCGTCTCATTATTGTTATTTCGTATTCATTGCCATTGTTTATAGTTGATAATCAAAACCAAAACCCCAATTTCACATTCGTGTCACCTCCTGATTTGAATGATGTGTTTACTTGATAACTTTATTCCTATGACTGATTTGATCATATTCATACTTCCCAATTGACTCTCAAACACGTACCGCTCCCTGTGGGATTCGACCCCAACTCATTTAGTTTGGTTATTTACTAACTAACGATCGTTGACACTTAGAATTGGATGAAGTGTCTTACATACGGTTAATCACCGGTCTATAATTTCTATCGAAACTTTCTCATATGAAAGATATTCATAAACCCCCCAACCCTTCTAAGGGGATTATGGATGATGGTTCCCCAACACAATTCTTAACAATGAAGACTTGAAACACCGGATGCACCAAACGCAACTCACTTGCAAATCTAACTCATAGGGAACTTTTTCAATATGCCTCAAAATTTGGTGTGGGCCTACATACCGGGGACCAAGTTTCTCATTCTTGCCAAATCTCATCATACCCTTCATGGGTAAAATTTTAAAATAGACCCAATCGTTAACCTCATAATATGGTTTCCTTCTCCTCACATCAGCATAAGACTTTTGCTGTCTTGGAGCAGTTCTCAATCTCTCTCTAATGAGTCAGACTTTCTTAATGGCCTATAGAACAAATTTGGGGCCTATCAAAGAAATTTCATCCACTTCAAACCAACCTATAGGAGATATATACCTCCTACCATACAAGGCCTCAAATGGAGCCATACCAATACTTGAGTGCTAACTATTATTGTAGACAAACTCTACCAATGGACAATAGTCATCCTAATTACCCTTAAAGTCAATTACGCATGCCCTTAACATATCTTCCAATGTTTTGATGGTACGCACCTCTTGCCCATCGGATTGGGGATGAAAAGTCGTGCCAGATTAACCTTGGTGCCAAGACCCTTTTTGAATGACCTCTAAAAGTGAGAAGTGAATTGAGGGCCACGATCGGAAATAATGGATAAAGGCAGTTCATGCAACTTCACCATCTCTCTTATATACAACTTGGCATAGTCTTCTAGCAAAAAGGAAACCTTGACGGGAATAAAGTTAGCCGATTTTGTCATCCGATATACCATAACCCTAATAGAGTCATGCTTGTCTCTGGTTGCGGGGAAAACCAACAATAAAGTCCATCTTCACCTATTCTCACTTCCAAGTAGGAATACCTATATATTGGGATAAACCTCTCAGTCTTTGATGCTAAACCTTAACTTGTTGACAATTAGGACACTTAGCCACAAACTCCGTGATATCTTATTTCATCCCATTCAACCAATAGACCTCCCGCAAGTCACGGTACATCTTTGTGCATCCCGATTAAATAAAATACCGAGATCTATGAGCTTCTGATAATATTTTCTCTCTCAAGTCATCAACATTAGGAACACATAAATGACCTTTGTAACACCTCAAAAACTAGTAGGCTAAACTAGGGCTTGACATGAGGGTTAGAGTCGTAGATACAACTTCCCAAACTTAGAATGAATGGTTTAGGGGTAAAACATCAAGGTATGACTCCCCAAGGACCAACAAAGGGTCCTTGAGGAGGACACTAGAAACCACCCTAAAATCTGCCTAAAGCAGTACCCACGAGGGGACCCACGCCCTGTAGGGGGGTCCCTGCCTCATGGATGGCCTCATGGGTAAATGTCCCTAAAAAACATCCACATTACCTCACCCACGATTGACAAGCACGGAGTGTGGGTGGACCCACGGCCCGTAAACGTTGTCTCATGGGTCGAGGCAGTGGGGACTTAAGTTGGTTTAAGTTGGGGCCTAAGGGTAATTCCATAATTAGTTAGTGGTTAAGTGGTGTGGGTTTAGACTTAATTAAACCATATATATAAAGCCTTAGACCACTAAATACATTGATCCTAGTCATTATTTCAATTCTCCAAAAAGAACCCAATTTCCTCTCAAATATTCACTCTAGAAATTGAAGAAGAAGAGGATTAAGCTAGGGCTAGTCAAGTCTCCATTGTTGCAATCTTTTTAACACCTTATAATCAAGGTATGATAGCTTATTCATCCATGGAGTCCCCTAGAATTCCCCAATTGTGAAGATGAAATCCCCAATTTAAGTTAGGGTTCCTTCCAGTATTGTGGGTTATGTTGAGCATGAATCCAATTGAGTTGATATTGATTGTTTATGATTGATTTAGTAGAGAATCATGATATTATTATTAAATTACATGTCTTATATGTGTAACCCTAGTCTAATTGATGAATTTGAAGTAATGTGGGTTTGTTTCTTGCAAAGGGAAATTGAGCATTTACAGATGATCTGTTATGGTTAATGGCATGTATAGTAATTGTTCAAGAATAGAAACATGTAAACATGAATTGAACTAGATTGAAGAATATATGATGGATCATGACTAGTAATGATTGATATTGAGTCTTTATGATGATTTATGATTGGAATCACTTAAGAAGGAAGTATGTGAATAGAATACCTTGTGATCTAGGTATGTATGATGCTTGTAAGAAGTAGTGCTTTGAGAGTAAGGCTTGTAGTCATGAATGAGGATTGGTAGGGCTTTGAGTGTAAAGCTACTATGATGAATAATGTATATTAGGGGTTTTAGAGTAAGTCTAATATGATGAGATAACTTGCATGAAATCAGTAGACTAATAGATTGAGTGTTTTGGAAGACCTTTACCCACATGACCTATCTTGTAAATGTATGAATGCATGAATGTAGAATGTGAAATGTCTTCTCACATAGAATGATTCTAGGTTGAAAGGCATGATCACCTAAAATGAATAAATTATGTTAGACTAGAATAGCTTGAAGTTGTGACCTAGATCCCTTGATGAATAACTTGACTTGGTAAGACAAAACCATGCTTGGTAGCTTGAGTTAGGAGTTCTCTTGATAGCCTTGGATTGAGGAATTATACTCTCCTACGGGTAGGTTGAACTAGCATAATAGAATGCCTCAATGGTAGCATAACTTTCTTAGGGCAAAACCATTTCATGGAAGCTTAGGAATGAGAAATCATACTCTCCTAAGGGTATCTTTTACTAGCATCATAGAATGCTTGCATGGTAGGTAGGTTGGAGCACTTGAACCCTTCCTTGAATATCTTGGAATTGCATGATTGTATGTTTTTAATGGTAGTATTGTTTAGCATAATGTAGTTATTTTAGCAAGATAATAAGTGTCATGACCCGAGAACACCCCTTAGTCGTAACACGGCGTACTCGACCTCTTGGAGGTCTAATATAAGCCTCGTAGCATTCATTAATCGTATAGGTAATATAAACCGTAAGGAATTAAAAACTTTTATACAAAATCCATAAGACTCAAAGGTCATATTAAAACATCTTTCAAAAATACACAAGCGGGATACCAAGTTTCTTTAGCCATCTTAGACACAATCTTGAAACATAATAGGGACACACCCCTTTACAATCGAAATGAACACTAATAGTCTATTACATGAACTTAAATGAACTCCTGCAAGGATAAACAAGGATATGATGTCCAACCCTAAACCTCAAGGTGGTAATGGTAGTGGTAAAGTGTGAAAGGAAGCATGATGGTAAGTGACTAGTCGGCACGGATGGTTGCTTTGATTGCAGAAAGAGTGGTAAAAAATGAGAGATTGTCCTATGCTTAATGTTCAAGGAAGAGAGGGAAAGCAAGCTCCTCCTAGAAGTTCAAACTCCAATGCTCCCAAGAAAAACCGCTCTTATGCTCCCCAAAGAGGAGGTGAGCAAGAGAATTCTCCAGACGTCGTCACCGGTACATTAAAGGCTTTCCATATAGATGTGTATGCTTTGTTAGAACCCGGTGCTACTTTGTCTTTTGTGATGCCATATGTGGTAATGAGATTCAATATGCTCCCTGATGTGTTGTTAAAACTTTTTTTAGTCTCTACTTCTGTTTGTGATTCTGCGGCGGTTAAGAGGGTTTATAGAAGATTCCTAGTTTCCCTATCCCATAAAGTTGCTCTTATTGATTTGGTAGATCTTGACATGTTATATTTTGATGTGATACTTGGTATGGATTGGTTGCACTCATGTTATGAGTCGATTGATTTCAGAACTCGGGTAGTTAAGTTTCAATTCCCAAATATGCCTATCCTTGAGTGGAAAGGGGGAAATTCAATGCCAAAGGGTCCGTTTGTCTCATGTTTGAAGGCTATAAAGATGATCTCCAAGGTTTACATTTACCATATTGTTAGGGTGAGGGATGTAGATTCCAAGACCCCTAATGTCTAGTCTGTCCCGGTTGTAAATGAATTTCCAGAAGTATTTTGACATGATCTACCCAGTGTTCCTCCCGAGCACGAGATAGACTTCAGTATTGACCTCCTCCCTTATATGCAATGTATCTCAATTCCTCCTTATATAATGGCCCCAGCTAAGTTAATGGAGTTGAAACAACAATTAAAGGACTTGTTAGATAAGGACTTCATCCGACTAAGTATCTCTTGATGGGGTGCTCTTGTGTTGTTCATTAGCAAAAAAGATGGGTATCTTAGTATGTGCATCGATTTTCGTCAGTTGAACAAAGTGACCATTAAGAAAAAGTATCTTCTTCCAAGGATAGATGACTTGTTTGATCAATTACAAAGGGCTAGTTATTTCTGTAAGATCGATCTTCGGTCGGGTTATCACCAATTAAGGGTGAGAGAGGAAGACATTCCAAAGACAACTTTTACAACCCGATATTGTCATTATGAGTTTTTGGTTATGTCATTTGGGTTGACTAATTCTCTGGAGGAATTTATTTACTTGATAAATAGGGTGTTTAGAGGATACCTTGATCTGTTTGTGATTGTGCTCATTGGTGACATTCTGATCTATTCAAGGAGTGAGAATGAGCATGTTGACCATTTGAGAATTATATTCCAATTTCTTAAACACCATCAACTTTTGCAAAGTTTAGCAAGTGTGAATTTTGGTTATGGTCCGTAGCATTCCTTTTTTATATTGTGTCTAGTAGGGGTATTGAGGTGGATCCTAAGAAGACGAATGTGGTCAAGAGTTCGCCAAGACCTCTAACTCCTTCGGACATTAGACGCTTTTTTAGTTTGGCCGGTTATTATAGAAGATTTGTTGAGGGTTTTTCTTCCATTGCCTCTCCAATGATGGCTTTAATTCAAAAGAAGGCTATGTTCATTTGGTCGGAAGCTTGTGAGAAAACCTTCCAAGAGTTGAAAGATAGACTTACTTCCACTCTGGTGTTGACATTACCGGAAGGTACGGATCGTTTTGTAGTGTATTGTGATGCCTCTAGTTTTGGGTTTTGATGTGTGCATATGCAAAATGGTAAGGTGATTGTCTATGCTTCAAGGAAACTAAATGTCCATAAGAAGGATTATCCTACCAATGACCTTGAGTTAGTGGCAGTCATTTTTTCCCTTAGGATTTGGAGGCATTATCTATATGGGGTTCATGTTGATGTGTTTACAAATCACAAGAGTTTGCAATATGTGTTTAGTCAAAATGATTTGAATCTTTCCCAAAGAAGGTGGCTTGAATTATTGAAGGATTATGATATGAGTGCTATTTATCACACCGGCAAAGGTAATATGGTAGCGGATGCTCTTAGTAGGTTATCTATGGGAAGTGTTTCTCATATAGATGATGATAAGAAAGAGTTGGTTTGGGATTTTCATAGGTTGGCCCGGTTAGGTGTCCAATTAGTGTATTCCATCAAAGGTGGTGTCATAGTCCAAAAATGGGTCTGAATCGTCTTTTGTGGCGGATGTGAAATCTAAGCAAGGCCTTGATCCTATTTTGGTTAAATTCAAAGAGGTGGTTCATAAGAAATCCATCGAGGCATTCTCCCAAGGGGGAGATGGTGTACTTAGATACTAAGGTCGTTTATGTATTCCGAATTTAGATGACTTGTGAGAGATAATCTTGTCGGAAGCTCATAGTTCTTTGTATTCTATTAACCCGAGAGCCACCAATATGTACTGTGACTTGCGGGAAGTCTATTGGTGGACTAGGATGAAGAAAGATATCACAGAGTTTGTGGTTAAGTGTCCTAGTTGTCAACAAGTTAAGGTTGAGCATCAAAGGCCTTGAGGTTTATCGTAAGATATAGGCATTCCTACTTGGAAGTGGAAAGAGATAAATATGGACTTTATTATTTGTTTACCCCATACTCGGAGGCAACATGAATTTAGTAGGATTATTGTAGATCGCATGACGAAATTGGCTCACTTTATTCCCATCAAAGTTTCCTATTCGGTGGAGGACTATGCCAAGTTGTACATAAGAGAGATGGTGAATTTGCATGGAGTGCCTTTATCAATTATTTTCGATCATGGCCCTCAATTTACTTCTCACTTTTGGAGATCCTTTCAAAAGGGTCTTGGCAACAAGGTTAAGCTTAGTTAGGATTTTCATCCCCAAACCGATGAGCAAGCGTAGCGCACTATCAAAACTTTGGAAGATATATTATGGGCATGTGTGATAGACTTAAAAGGTAATTGGGATGACCGTTTGCCATAGGTAAAGTTTGCCTACAATAATAGCTACCACTTAAGTATTGGTATGGATCCATTTGAGGCCTTGTATGGTTGGATGTGTAGATCTCCTATAGGCTTTTTTAAGGTGGGAGAAATGTCTTTGATTGGTCATGAGTTGGTTATAGAGGCCATTGAGAAAGTCTGACTCATTAGAGAAAGATTGGGAACGACTCAAAGTATGCAAAAGTCTTTTGATGATGTAAGGAGAAGGATTTATAATTCGAGTTTAATGATTGGGTATATTTGAAAAATTTTGCCCATAAAGGGTGTGATGAGATTTTGCAATAAAGGGAAGCTTAGTCACCGGTATGTAGGCCTATACCAAATTATGAGGCGTATTGACAAATTTGCCTATGAGTAAGATTTTCTGAGTGAGTTGGCTTCGGTGCATCCGGTGTTTAATGTATCCATGCTCAAGAAGTGTATTGTAGATCTAGCATCAATAGTCCCCTTAGAAGGGTTGTGGGTTGATGAAAATCATTCGTATGAGGAAGTTCCGGTAGAGATTTTAGACCGGCAAGTCATGAAATTGAGAAACAAGGAAATAGCTTCCGTAAAGGTTTTGTGGAGGATTCTTCTATATGAGGGTGCTACTTGGGAGGCCGAGGCCGATATGAAGTCCCGCTATCCTCATATTTTTCCTTCTACTCTTAATCTAGCTTGAGGTGAGAAGTTCCTCTTGAGTTTTCCTTGTTTTGGGAGTCATGTATGTTATATGAGTTTTCCATGATTTATCTATGTTATACATGTTCGTAAGAATTTATATTTAGAAAGAAAAAAAATGAGTTTTTATGATTAATTTTCCTCATGTTGTTGTGCATTGAGTAAGAGTTGCCTATATGCTTCATTAGATGAATTGTTGAACATGCTTTGATTATGCTTTGTGAGAGTAAATTGAATATAAGCTTCACGAGATTGTGTTGAGCATGCTTTTAGTTTAAAGAAGGGAATTCGTCCTACGAATATGAGAAATTGTTTAATTTCATACATAATGGGTTGATAGATGTAGTTCCTACTTCCTTGATATGCATCTAGCCTATTTGAGTTGGAGTTGATGTATCCTCCTTTAAATTGCGCATTTTTCTAATGTTGCATTCATGATGGGCTGCTAATCTTGAGTGTTTACTATCGTAAGGTGTCTTGATCATCATTCGAGGACGAATTTTCCCAAGGGCGAGACATTGTAACACCCTGGAAACTAGTAGGCTAAACTAGAGCTTAACAAGAGGGTTAGAGTCTTAGATATAACTCCCCATACTCAAAATAAAGTTTTTTTTTTGTGTTAGAACATCAAGGTACCACCCCTCAAGGACCAACCAAGGGCTCTTAAGGAGGACCCTTGAAAATTTTCCAAAATGCAAGTGTCACTACCCGAGCCTATAACCCGAAAGCGACACGGCGTACTTGACCCCGAACGGGTCTCATACAAGCTTCATATCATTCATAACATTCCATGTAAGGACAATGGTACGAAATTAAAAACTTTTCTTATATCCATACAATCAAATCTTTATTATAAACAATGGAAGTCTACTAGTCTCACATGGCCATCTAAACAATGTCTTTGGAACAAAAGTAGGGTCACGACCCTTTAAAATAAAAAACCTTACAAATTTCTATTTCAAGAAAGGAAAGAACATCAAGGTACTCGTCCTCGATCTATGAGGACATACCACTTAGTCTTGGAGAACTCTTTCCAAGCCATTAGCAACGAGGAGAATCAAATCGAGTGCCAATCCCTATACTTTGTAGAAAAATAGAAGAAATATGGGTTAGCACACAGAAATATACTTAAGTATGATGACCATGCTAAAACAGACATTTGTTTGGAAACCATGCATTATGCCAATTTTCAAGGAGACATCATGAACATAAGAATAAGAGGCATCAAGTACAATTATAATCATCATACAAGTTATAATCATCACATTAGAACATTCACACTAAGTAAACCCAATCCTATACTTTGTGCAATGTATGAATAGCATCCCATAGCACCATCCACACTAAGTACCACATTAAGACCACCTCAAGTGAACTTACCATTTCATTCTTACCTTTAAGCAAAACTCATGCATAAGGAACACATGCATTTCATAAGTCATGACAATGGAAATTAACTCATAATACAACCCAAGTATAGCATGCATCATTACATTTAAGCATTTAAGTCAACATTCTTCATTAAGAGCACTTTCATTCAATAGTCATTAAGACTTAGAGAACTCACTATATCCCTCTTAAAACCTACTCGTGCCATTTATGGATAGCATCCCATACTACCCACACTTCATAGAACTCCTCAAGAAACTATAATGCACATCTCACATGACGTATATAAGTGTTTAACCAACATAGACCATGAGAGCCAGATCATGCAATTCGGTGTCATAAAACCCTACACCGAAGGAAGGTGGTTTACTTGCCTAAGGTAGAACTGGTATTTACCTTAATGGATCCAATAGTTATCTTATGTGGGTACATAGTTATGGGATATGAAAGATGTTCATTGAAATCTGGTCTAACACTGTTAAGTTTCCATTACCATATCCACTATGTGCTTACTCTACATTCCAATAGAGTATTTTATCATTATTACCATTATTTAACATGAAAGGGTGCCATTTAGCATACCGACCCTAACTACATTTATTACTCATGAAAGGGTGCCATAGGCCTACTGATTCAAGGTACATTCTTTGGATAGCTCATTGACTCCTCATGAAAGGGTGCCATAAGCCTACCGATTAAGGGTTCATCATTTCACACATGAAATGGGCTACCACAATTAGGTCTACTGATTAAAATTTTAGCATTACATTCATGGAAGGGTTCCATAAGCCTACCAATTCCCAAGGTTCATTACCATCATTAGTGGAAGGGTGCCATGAACTTAGCGATCCCAAGGTTCATTAACATCATCAGTGGAAGGGTGCCATGAGCCTACCGATCCCAAGGTTCAACAATCAACCATACATTCATTTATACAAGAAGAGGATTCATAGGCATACCGATTCAAGATATACAATACTTTGAAGAACCCTTAATATTCTATCATCATCATTCATGAGTGTTAATTGAGAATAACCTTTCAATTTATACCACAATAGTATTGTAGATATGATCATAACACTTTCATTGCGATCACACACATATATACTTCACATCGTGATCATACATAGATCCTTCACATATAGGGTTACAAGGAAGATATACATCAATTCAATACAATAATGTGCATAGTAAGTAAACACCTCCACCATTCAAGTGGATCAACATCTAAATAACAATTCTACTTCAACATGTAATTTACTCATAACTTGCCCTTTAAGGCTCATACTTCCAATTTATCATCACACTCTACAATTGATATAATAAGCATGGATAATAAATCAATTCAATATACTAAAGAAATTTAGACATATTTCATTCAAATGCTTTCATATCAACAAACCTATACTTCATAAAGGCACAATTGAAAAATTAGGAGATTCACGCGTTCTTAGAGTATTTTATTCATAAATCATCAATTAGACACTAATTCAATCATAATTTGTCATTAGATAACCTTTGCAAACGTTTGATGAAGGAACCCATGATTTAGAGTAAAAACCTAGGTTTTTTGAGAAACTTGATAACTTTGAAATCACTTCGGAATTGACTCTATAGGTGAAAGCTACCCATAGATGAAGAGTCACCATACCTTGATTGAAAATCCCCATGAAATTTGAGGAAGAAACACTTTGAATCCACAAATCCTAGCTTCAAATTCTCCTTTCTTCTTCCTTGAGCTTTTAGAGAGAGAATTTTTTTAGAGAAGAAGAACCTTGGGGTTTTGATTTGGGTGTTTTGAATAATGGGGTAAAATAGGTGTTAAATGACTTAAAACTATATACATATATGATATAGAACTATTTAAAACGGCCCCAGTTTATTAAAATGGAAACACGAAATTACTTAAAAGACCCTTACTAAGAAGCCCCGTCCAGGCACCACGGCCACTTGGACGGTCCGTGAAGGAAGACCACGGCCCGTCGTGGTGCCCATGGTCCTCTATAAAGTAGCTCCTCCACCTTTGCGAAGCCTTCATGAGGTGAAGACATGACCACGGGACTTCCCATGATCCGTGGTGAAGACCACGAGTCATGGTGGAGGTCGTGGTCTAGCTTTAGACTCATGGACGCAAGGCCTTGGAGACTTGACACCAAGTCAGCTTCACACCCAACTTCACGCCTCCTCAAGGGCATCACTGCTCGTGGTGGTGCCCGTGGTCCCTATAACAGTAGCACTCCAACTTTACACTACTCCTACGAAGCTAAGGCAACCCTACGAGCCTTCCCATGGCCCGTGGTTATGACCACGAGCCATGAAGTGGCTCGTGAAGGGGAGCCTTGACTTGGCACCAAACCAGGGCACACTACCTTTAAACCTTTTGTATCACCACGGCTCGTGGTGGCCACCACGGGTCGTGAAGACCCTCGTGGTGATGCTAGGCAGTGGCTAGGCCAATTTTAGGGGGCCTTGGCCCCCTAGCCATGTCCTTCACCCAAAAGCATAAGCCCTTGCCCTTAACCCTCGAAGTTAACTCACACATTTAAGATCTAGTTTCACTTACTCATTTTAGGGTCGTTATATTATCTCCCCCTTAGGAAAATTCGTCCTTGAATGACACTTAAAACACTTATAGGGAAATAACGACTAGCTTATCATTCATACACCATCCTACTCAATGCAATACAAGAAGGTAGGAAATACATCTACAAACTCATTATGCACAAAACATAAACATTTCTCATTTCATTGGAGGAACCACCTTCTCCAACTCTCATCATGCTCATCATAACGAGATGAAGAAATTTATTCAATTACACTTAAATAAAACCACATTTAGGCATGTTCATCAATTCATCTCATGAAGTCAAAATAGGCCATTCATACTATATGCACAACAACATGAGGAACATAGATCATAAGAAATCATTTCATTATTTAAAACAAAAATTCATCAAGAGCATGCATATCATAAGAAGACCATGCAACACATAATCACAGATGACTCCAAACATAAAACAAGTTATAAGGAACTCTTGGTCTCAACCTTGAATAGAAATAGAAGAAAGTGACAAGGATATCAGAACTCTCAACAACCTTACTAATAACATACCATCTCTCCCTTAAGGGTAAACCCACAATAGGGCTAACATGAAAATAACATAAGCGCCTCAAGAAGATGTTCAAAACCATGAGGAATCATCACTTACCGGTACCTTCATCCGGTTCAGCTTCTTTGCCCTCATTAGCTTGAAGAACATAGAAATGATTTTTCTTTGGAACATTAGCATCCGGATCGTTGAGAGAAGCTTGTTTGGCCTCTCTTCCTTTGGACGCAATAGTAGGGAAATTGCTCACTTGACGATCACTTTTTCCACAACCATAACACCCACTAGTACCGGCTAGGCACTTCCCATAATGCTTCTTTCAACAATTGGTGCTAATAGGCCTTTCAAAGGAAGAATCACCTCTATTTACTCCTTGAGATTTAAGGTTAGACACCCCATCTTTGTTCACCATAGAAGAATCATAGGAGGTATTTTGGTTGGTTGACCTCTTTTTGAACTTTGGTTGACCTTGCTCGTCGGACCCATTTCTCTTCAGCTCCCTATTTGTCTTCTTGATTTTAGACTCCTCAATAGATTGAGCATACACCATAAGCCTAGAGATTTTCATGTCACCATGAAGCATTGACGTACGACACGTTTCCTCAACCAAGTCGGACACACCCATTACGAATCTATTCATGTCATCCCTCGAGTTAGACACCAAAGAAGGAGCATACTTAGACAATTGGGTAAATTTCAAAGAGTACTCTTGCGAACTCATGTTACCTTGCCTAAGGTTTATGAATTCTCCCACCTTAACCTCTTTATTCTCATGGGGAAATAATCATCAAGGAATGCTCCCTTAAACACTTCCCAATCAATGGGACCCGCTCCTAATGGCCTATTGGCCTTCCATTGAGTGAACCACACTTGGGAAACATCTCTCAATTGATAAGCGTCTAGCTCCACTTTTTCCATTGAGGTCAGTCCCATAGCATCAACTACCTTATACACCTCATCCAAGAATTCTTAGGGATCCTCATCTACCTTAGAACACAGAAATACCGGAGGGTTCATCCTCACAAAGTCCCTCTACCTAGAAGCCATAATACTCACATTAGGGTTCACATGGGGCCCAACATCCCTATTGACTTGAGCCGTCATGGCTTGAGCCAATGTTAAAAAGGTCAACCTAATCTCACAATCCGTCATGGCCAGGGGAAACAATAGAAACTTTAGGACTTATGGGATCTTGAAGAGCTTGCTCATCTTGAGGAACTTGATACCCTTGAGGGGGAACTCCTTGATTCACATTCCCTCCTTTCACCCTTCTTTTGTTAGTCATTCTTGTATTCATATCGTATAGAAATAAGAGAAGGGTTAGGAAAAGGACACTTATAGATATAAATTATATTGCATGACCTCAAGAGTAATGAAGTAAATGTAACTTCCTAATGTCCTTTAGACTCTTGCTCGTAGATGTGTCGCGACTCACACCGATGAACTAGACGTGGCTTATGAGACATCAATACTAAAAGACATTCCCAAAACATTATGCTCTGATACCATGTTTTTCATGACCTGAGCCTATACCCCGAAAGTGACATGGCGTACTTGACTCTGAAAGGGTCTCATACAAGCCTTATAACATTCATAACATTTGATATGGAATTACAAAAAATTCTTAAATCCATACAATCAAAATATTATTAAAAATAGCGAAAGTCTACTAGTCTCACATGGCCATCTAAATAATGTCTTTGAAAAAAAAGTAGGGTCATTGTAACGACCCGAGAGCACCCCCTAGTCGTAACACGGCGTACTCGACCTCTCAGAGCTCTTATACAAACCCTTAGCATACCATGAACATTAAATCATATGAAAATAGCGGAAAATTTAAGACTTTTCTTTACAATCGAAGTCATCATAAAATAAGAGAGAGTCTATTACACTACATCTCAAAACCATCTATAACATTTAGAATAACAACTCTTTCATAACAACTAGGGACACGGTCCTTACATAAGTCTAAAGACATAAAACAAAAATACATAATGACATAAGTGTACGAGATAGGTTCATCCTCAAAACTATGAGGACTCCCCAAGTCTTCATTCCCAAGCTCCTTAGAAACCTAACTTCCAAGCATAAGACATCACATCACCAAACCCTACACTTTGTAAAAATATAGAAGAAATATGGGTTAGTACAACACACGTACTAAGTATGGAAACCATTCAAGTAAAAACACTAAAACATGCTTAAAAGGGACATTTAATTGAAACCATGATTTATGCTCTTTTGAACACCATTGTTTAGAAGAGTTGGAGAACAAAAGTCATTAAGAACTCACATATAGTTTATCAAACACAAGGGTAACACATCAATGAAGCATAGTCTCCAAACATAGTCATAATGCATATATCACTCATTACAAGACATAATAGTCATGCATAGTCAATACCAAGGTCATTGCATCATAATAGAGTAATCACATAAGTAACCCTAGGTTCCACTTATGCCATGCATAGGTAGGGTCCATAGTCCTACCTACACTAAGTATTACCTTTGGATCACCATGATCATACTTATCATACAATAGTCTTATTCCTAGGTCATATACATAGTAAGGTGACATTCACAAGCATTAGTTCATATCACTAAAAGTCAATCATTAACATAATACAATTAGAGCATGCATTATTCATAATCTTCATAACTTACCATATTCATAATAATCATACATAACATAGCTTCAACATACAAAAGTCATAATTATCATAATCACAAGAGAACACTACTACAACCATCTCTTACGATCCCACAAATGCAATGTGCAAGAGAAGTCGCGTACCCTCCCTTATGCTATGTAGAAAGCCCTAGTAAGAGTTCACACCTTTCATACCTTCATTTACTTTTACATTAGGGATATTTTGCCATAACCGACATAGACCATGAGAGCTACATGGAATTCGGTGTTTTACTCCCACACCGAAAAGAGAGGGTTAACACTAGCCTAAGGTGTAACCATTCGTGCATAGCTATCTAGGTGGATCCACTAAGCTAGAATCCTATGTGGGCACATAGTTAAGGGTCAAGGAGATTGCTTCTAGAAACCCTATCTTACTAAACATGGGGGTTTACATCTCATGAAACAACACATACCGTGGGTAATCCGGACTTGCTAAACGTGAGGTAACCCATATGGGGAGCCGGACTTACTAAACGTGAGACCCCCATCTCATTTACATGCCCTTTCGGTGCTAAGCATCTACTTCCCTTTTGTAATCATCTTTAGTCATCACATAAGTACACATTAGCCTTTACTACACTCTTATGTATACATCTTACCATAATAGCTCATATGTGTTTATAAGTGAGTAACAATCCTTTCACTCTAGAAACACTTAGCAAGTGAGTAAACCTTTCACTTTACATTACACTATAATCATGAGAACTACCTTTCAATCATATAGCAATCATACCATAACATACATGCATACTTCATAGCTAATTCAAGTGTAGAGGGTTAAGGATGAGGAAACTAGGT
>JAJOOR010034997.1:0-18520 GCA_036250505.1 Solanum acaule | reverse complement strand
TCTTCTTGAGGTGCTCATTTTTTATGAAATTTGTGGTATTTCACAGTTTATTCTTTTTGATGTGCTTAGTCTTTCTTTTACTATTTCTAAATCTTCTTCTATATCAATCTCATTATAACTATAATCATTTTTATCTATGACTGTAACTATTATTTCAAAAGGATTTTCTATTTTTAACAGCAAAAAATAAAATAAAAAATAAAAATAGAAAATCCTTTTGAAATAATAGTTACAGTCATAGATAAAAATGATTATAGTTATAATGAGATTGATATAGGACTAGACTTGGTTCAACAAGCTATGGAGAAAGTACAGACTATTTAAGAAGGGTTGAAAACAACGCAGAGTCATCAGAAATCCTATACAAATGTTACGAGAAGAGACATGGAATTTGAGGTGGACGATTGGGTCTACTTTATGGTATCACCCATGAAGGGTCTTATGAGGTTTGGTAAAAAGGGGAAGTTTAGTCCCCAGTATATTTGTCCTTATAGGATATCTAAGAGAATTGGCAATGTAGCTTATGAGTTAGAGCTACAACTAGAGTTAGCAACAGTCCATCCGGTATTTCACATTTTAATGTTGAAGAAGTTTATGGGCGATCCTTCACTCACTATACCTACTGAAAATATTGGTATTAAGGATGACCTATCTTATGAGGAGATACCCATTGAGATACTTGATCGTTAGGTTCACAAGTTGAGAACTTAGGAGGTTGCATCAGTCAAGGTATTATGGAGGAACCAGTTTATTAATGAAGCTACTTGGGAGGCTGAGAAGAATATGAAGAAGAGATACCCACATCTCTTTTCTTCCGGAGAAACTCTAGAGCAAGGTAATATTTTTAGTAAAACACTATTTCAATTAATATGCTATGTTATGTTGAATTGCATGTTGGGTGTTAGATGTTGCCACACTTAGTTATACTTAGAGTGATCTCATTCGAGGATGAATGTTCCCAAGTGGGATATATCGTAACATCCCGCCTTAGAAAGAGCTAAATTTAGATGAACTAATTTGGATAGAGCTAATTGGAGATTTGTTCAAGTTAAGCTTAATTTGTGAGTTTTAGGTAAACTTCAAACGACCATAACTTTAAGCACAGGATGAGTTAGGTGGAACATAAGATATCAAATAAAAGATCTCCGAGTCCTCTTTCCAACGCCGCCGAGTTTGCTAAAATTTGAGTTTATATGAGGGAGCTATGCCCATTTGAGTTCAGCCTGTCCAGTTAAGGAAAGTAACCCCAATTAATGAGGGGTATTTTTGTCTTTTTCTTACCCCATCAACTCTGACTGGTTTTAGTAATATTTTTGGGGTCTAAATTGATTTGGTTCAGTTTTCACAATCCTAAAATACGCTTAGGGTTTTGAGAGGAGTTCAAGAGGAGAAAAGAGGGAAGATTCAAGGCGTTCGTCAAGATTCTTGAGATTTTTCAAGGAATTTCACCAAGGGTTTGATCCCTAAGAGGTATGTAAGTTGTTCATAGTGATGAGTTCTTTCACCCTCATGCCAATCATGAGTTTCTTGAGTTAATTTCATCCATGCTAATCCATGTTTTGAGATTCTTTATAGTTCGTAAAGTTTCATTGGTAAATCATGAGTATTGAGGTTTTAATGAGTTCTTGAGATAAATATTAGGAGTTTTAGGGTTGTTTATGAATGGATTTTCGTTTACTCATGTTGGATATTCAAATCTAGTTGAGTTTGGAAGAAATCATTCGATTCTAGGTGAATTAGGGCCAAAAATCAAAGAAGAAAATTTGTCGAAAATTCTGGGCAGGGGCTAGCGCGCCGCGCCAGTAGTGTGCCAGAAAATAGGTTTTGTAGTTTAAGGGTTGGCACCCAACGCCACTCAGTGCTCCAGGGTTGCCTTCCCCACCCTTTTTTTCTGTCATTTGTCCCGTGTGAGTTCTTTTAAAGTATACTTCACTCCTTTCTGATTCTAAATACTCTAAACTACATCTAAACATAGAGAGATCCTTCATTACATGAATCATTACCTTCTAATTAATAATCAAATTTAGGGTAGAGTTAAGAGTAAAGTCTTGAGAGTTCTTTCGAGTCGTTTTGAAAAGTCTTTTACAATATTTTAAAACTTGTCATAAGACTTGAGTACTTGAGTATGAGGCTGAGGAGAGTTGAGTTTCATTTTTAAAAATGAATATATGAGAACTAAGTATTCCAAAGAGTAAATGTTTACATTAAAAATTATGAGGAAACCTTGATTTCCAAATGAGTTCATGTGGAGTTTTGAGTATAATGTCTATCACGAGAATCTTTTGAGTAATAATCTCAGTGGTTGAGGATGAGGAAATGTTTTTAAACATATGAGCTGAGTATAGTAGTATTGAGCACCGATATGGGGATGAGTTCAAACAACTCAAAGTCCTCTTAAACCATGTAGCCAACGCAGGTAGAAACGGTCCTACTTTTTAGATGATTCCTTCTTGATTATTAATCATAGCTTAGTGGATCCACTCAATTGAGGATGTCTTATACTCCGGCAAGGTATAGGAAAGTTCTGGCAGCGTGGGCGATACTCTGTACATCATATAGCTCATAGTGATGGTTGTCAGTTAGAGAATCTCCCAGCTTGAGTTATTTTGTATCTTTACATACAAATTGTGTTATTCTTGTATTTTTAAATACATTCATCTATTATTTACTGTTTTAAAAGTTTTCTTTATAATGCATCTTTATTGTTTCTTTATATTGAACTGAGTTGAGCATCCCTAAGTTTGAGTATCCTATAGCACTTTTGAGTTGAGTAAATTTTGAGTATCCTTGAATATTCCTTGATTGAGTTGAGATGAGATAAATATGTTCCTTTCCTTCCAGTTAAGCTTATGTTATGTTTTATATTTCCCCTTGCATGCTTGTACATTCAATGTACTGATTCCTTTTGGCCGTCATCATTTCATGATGTAGATAGAGGAGATCAGGGTAAACAGGAGGCACTTCGGTGATACCAATTGCAGTACCAGAGTTTTTTGGTGATCTTCCTTGCTTCTGGAGGATCCCTTATTTATTTCTATCATTTCAGTTTTGTTAGAATGATCGGTGGTCTTGTCTTGACATCCCTTATAGTATTAGAGGTATCATAGATATATAGTAGTAGTTCATGAGTCTTTTTTGTTTCAATTGTTAATGTTTGAGACTCGAGTTGTGTAATGATCTGTTCCTGTCCTTATAAAAAAGACATTAGGGAAAAATTTTGGGCCAGAAAAACTTTGGAATAGCTTGGGATTTCCTAGCCTACTCCAGTTTTGGACGAAATTAGAGTCATATGAGTCAAGGGAAGTCTGGTAAGGACTGGGATATCTAATGATGGATTCCATCACGTGAGCGGATAGCTCAGACGTTAAGGAACTCGTACGACTTTCAGAATTGAATACGAGCGACTAGAACTCCCAAAACCGATCTTAGTGTGAACGGGTAGTTTCTGAGTGTGTTGGATCGAACGTGTGTTTTTAAAATGAGAGTTTGAAACTCTTATATCGACTCTCTGTTTCCATGCAAGCCGCTAGGGTGGGATTATTCCCACCAGGGGGGGCCGCTGTGGCGAGATGGTGGTCGTCATTGCAGGCCAGTCGCGACATAAGTCAGAAAAAAACCCCAAAAATGCCATTATTCTGCAGACTTCGATATTAAGAGTTAGGAGACGAACCAGGGAGACTTCTTGACAGTTTTTAACCATTCTTGAAGTTAAATGTAAGGTTTTACTCCTCGAATCCATTTTTTGATCATTGGTAATTATTGTTCGGGGAGGGTTTTAGAATTGTTTGAATGGTGGGAAAAATCCCTCGCTGCATATTAGGATCATGACTTTGGCCTAGGGTTGATGGTTTTGATTGTAATCCAGGTAATTAGGCCTCATTTATTAATCCCCAGGTTATGTTGATTGTTTGTAGACTAAGAACAAGCGAAAATAATTTGAAAAGGGAAGAATCAAGTAACTTAGGAGGGTTCAAGCTTTGTTCGAGGTACGTGATGGTTGTGATTTCATGTTGGTGTAATGTATGTTAGTAAGTACTTCATTATAATGCATGTATGTATGCGAATGTTACATTCTTGATCACACTAATCGTTAATGAGTATGAACGGATGATTGTATGCCATGAATCAACACTTGATTGTATGATTATGAGAATGTACATTGTGATTGTGATTGTGGCTTGTTGAATGGATCGGGTGTTACGTTCCAACACACTAACTTAGATCGGGTGCCATGTTCCGGCGCATATATGGGATCGGGTGTCACGTCCGGCACACTAACTTGGATTGGGTACCATGTACCGGTACACTAACAATTTGGGTGTGGGTTCCATGAGAGGACCATTGACTTGGTATGATATAAATGCATTATTGAGAATGTGGAATTGTTCGTTGATCCTGGTATGATGACTGATTTTGTATATGTTTGGTATATGCCTGTTTTATTATGTTGTGGTTACTTCTATATGTTTCACTTATTGGAATAGCCGCATGATCCTACTAGTACACTGTGGTTGTGTACTGATACTGCACTTACTCTTTCTTTGTTGAGTACAGGGAATCTTTAGGCAACTACTGACAGACCTCATTTAGAAGAGAATTGATCGATTCGAATTCAAGGGTTAGCTAGTTCTTCTAGGCTACCATGAGTTCTCCTTTTGCTCAGTCCATCTTATTTGGACTTAGATTAGTTCTTTAGAAATTCATATGTTTTAGTTGGGTTGTACCCATTTTCTTTAGACTTATGGTTTCTTGTTAGAGTTTTGGTACATTGACTTTCAGGTTCTAGGGAGTATTTCCACAATGGTTGTTAATCGTTGTTAGATCTTTTGGAGTTTATGGGAACTCTACTTTAATTCTACATTTAAACTAGCTTCCGTATGTTTAAATGCCTTAGTATTTTGTTAAGTTGTTTAGTATTGGGATTAGTTGGTTAGTAGTAATGGTTCTCCCACCGGAGTGTTAGTGTGGGTGCCAATCACGACGGTCTGTGTCGTGACAAAGTTGGTATCAGAGCCCTAGGTTCATTGATCTCGATGTACCATAACTAGTTTAGTATAGTCTTACGAAATGGTACAAAGACGTTTATACATTTCTTTGAGAGGCTATAGGACTTTAGGAAATCCCTCTATTTTCTTTTGTCTCCTTTTGTGCTATAACTTTTTTCCGATTGGTATCTGGTGATCCAAATTGGTATCTAATCCCCTTCACTCTTCAGTCCGTAGATGGTTAACACTAGGTTCAACGGCGTCAGGTTCGTAGCTCCCGTCAATACATCAGCTGAGGATTACATAGCAAGAGGTCACGGCCGAGGTAGGGGTAGAGAAAGAACAAGGGGCAGAGACTGGGGAAGGGTAGCACCTACTAGGGATGGAGCTCCAGTTGAGAATGCTCCCAGAAGTGAGAATCCTTCTGCGCATCATGAAGAGATAGAGGAGAATGTTGAGGTTTAGAATGATGAGGATGTTGGACAAGAGGAAGAGGTGAAGGATGAGACTACAAGTATTCCTCCCCTAGACCTAGTATTATCTCAACAGATTATGTCGTTCCTGAAAGGATTGGTTGGTTCTGGAGTGCTTCCCTCATTTTAAGGAACTCAAGCTCCCACCAATCCCCATATTGCTATCACTGCTCATAAGGTGGGTGGAACTGTAGGTACTGATGCCTTCTTCCGTCCTTTGTTGGGTCCCATAATGACTAGTAATGAACACGAAATGTTGACTAAGTTCTTCAAATTGAAATTACTTGTGTTCCATGGTTCCGAGAGTGAGGACGCTTATGAGTTCATCTTAGATTGTTATGAGAGGCTTCAAAACTTGGGAATTGTCCATTAGCATGGAGTAGAGTTTGTGACTTTTCAACTTCAAGGTAAGGCTAAGTAGTGGTGGAGAGCTTATGTGGAATGCAGATCTTCAGCTTTACCCCCACTCACTTGGACCCAGTTTCATGCTCTGTTCTTGGAAAAGTATGTACCCCGGACTTTGAGAGATTGTAAGAAGGATGAGTTCATGGCTTTGGAACAAAGTGGTATGTCTTTGGCTTCTTATGAGGCTAAGTTCCATGCTTTGTCTAGCTATGCTACGCAATTAGTGACTACTGAGAAAGAGAGGATCCTTATATTTGTTAAGGGACTAAATTCTGAGTTGCAGGTATTGTCTGTTTATATGACATCTGCAGGAAAAATCTTCAATGAGGTGACTGATTTTGTGAAAAACGTAGAAGGAGTTAGACGTGATGGGCATGCTAAGGCTTTGGCTAAGAAAGCTAAGAACATGTAACTTTCTGGGTTCTTACTCTAGAGGTTCAGGGAGGCCGACACTTGCAGCCTGTCCAATTCAGTCCGCTATGCCCGCTTCTACAGGTAATTACTCGGGAACTACACCTCCGAATTTGATTTAGGATAGCCAGGAAGCCACACCTTCGGCGGGCAGCAGGCCATCTTTTGATCACATTTGTTATAATTGTGGAGAGCTTGGGCATATGAGGAAAGATTATCCCCAACCACACATGTTGGATACCGTGCCGCAACAGACTAGAGCGGTGGTACCTGCGGGCAATGATAATAATGGTAGAGAACGTCCACAAGGTGGGCGAGGAGGAAATCAGAAAGGCCGTGGAGGTCGGGAAAATGGTAACACAGGCAGAGGTATGGCACAACTAGGAAGGGAAGTCGCCAGTCAAGATGACAAGGCTTAGTGTTATGCCTTTCCAGGCAAGACCGAGGTATATGTGTCTGATATAGTGATCACAGGTACTATTCCTGTTTGTGACCGGATGGCTAATGTGTTATTTGATCCAGGTTCTACTTATTCTTATGTGTCTATTTAGTTTTCCTTGGGATTTATATGATTTGTGATATACTTGATGCCCCCATCTATGTTTCTACCCAAGTTGGAGAGTCTGTCATAGTCACCCATGTCTATCGTGTTTTTCCTGTTTTGTTTATGGGTTTTCAGACTTGGGTTGATTTGGTGATTTTTGATATGACTGACTTTGACATAATCTTAGGCATGACTTGGTTGTCCCCCTATTATGTTGTGTTAAATTATAATACGAAATCTGTGACTCTAGAGATCCCCGGTAGGGAAAAATTAGAGTGGGAAGGCATGTACAAGCCTTATGACCTTTTCCCGACCTTAAAGAAAATCCATTAAGGAAAAAATTTGGGCCGGAAAAGTTTTTGGTAATAGCTTGCAATTTTCTAGCCTAGTGTAGTTATGGATAAAATTGGAGTCATGTGAGTCTAGGGAAATCTGGTAATGATTGGGAGATCTGAAAATGGATTCAATCGCATGAGTGGATAGCTAAGATGTTAAGGAACCCGTACGACTTTACGGAATTGAATTCGAGTGAGTAGAACTCCCGAAACCAATCTTAGCGTGAACGGGTAATTTCTGAGTGTCATGCGTTGAAGGTGTGTTGTGAAATGGTAGTTTGAAATTCTTAAATCGACTCTCTATTTACGTTCAAGGAACTAGGGCGAGATTATTTGTGCCAGGGCAGGGCAGCTGTGGGGGGATAGTGGTCGCCATAGCGGGCTAGTCGCGACTTAAGTCAGAAATAAACAACAAAAACGCCAAAATTCTGCAAATTTTGTTCTTAAGAGTTAGGAGATGAACCAGGGTGACCTCTTGACAATTTTTCACCATTCTTGAATCTAAAGGTAAGGTTTTACTCCCCGAATCCATTTTTCGATCCGTAGAATGTAAATTCATGGGTAATTATTGTTGGGGGAGGGTTTTGGAATTGTTTGGATGGTGGGAAAAGCCCTAAGTCCATATTAGGATCATGGGTTTGGCCTAGGGTGATGATTTTGATTGTAATCCGGGTAATTAGGCCTCGTTTTTTTATCCTCACATTATATTGATTGTTTGTAGACCAAGAACAAACTGAAAGAATCTGAAAAGGGAAGAATGAAGTATCTTAGGAGGGTTCAAGCTTTGTTCGAGGTAGGTTATGGTTGTGATTTCATGTTAGTGTGATGTATGTTAGTAATTACTTTATTATAATGCATGTATGTATGCGAATGTTGCATTATTGATCACACTAATCGTAAATGAGTATGAATGGATGATTGTATGCCATGAATCAACACTTGATTGTATGATTATGAGAATATACATTGTGATTGTGATTGTGGCTTGTTGAATGGATCGGGTGTTACGTTACAACACACTAAATTGGATCGGGTGCCATTTTTCGATGCATATATGAGATCAGGTGTCACTTCCGGCACACTAACTTGGATCGGGTACCACATACTGGCACACTAACAGTTTGGGTGTGGGTTCTATGAGAGGACCATTGACTTGTCATATAAATGCATTGTTGAGAATGTGGAATTGTTCGTTGATCCTGAGATGTTGACTAATTTTGTATATGTTCGGTATATGCCTGTTTTATTATGTTGTGGTTACTTGTATATGTTTCACTTATTGGAATAGCTGTGTGATCCTACTAACACTGTGGTTGTGTATTGATACTACACTTGCTCTTTCTTTATTGAGTACATGGCATCTTCAGGTGGCTACTGACATAACTCATTTAGAAGACCAGTGATCGATTCGAATTCAAGGGTGAGCCAGTTCTTCCAGGCTACCATGAGTTCTACTTTTTCTCAATCCATTTTATTTGGACTTAGATTAGTTCTTTAGAAATTTGTATGTTTAATTGGGTTGTACCCATTTTCTTTAGACTTATGGTTCCTTGTTAGAGTTTTGGAACATTGACTTTCAGGTTCTAGGGAGTATTTCCGCAATGGTTGTTAGTCGTTGTTAGATCTTTTGGAGTTTATGGGAACTCTACTTTAATTTTACATTTAAACCTTCTTGCATATCTTTAAATGCCTTATTTTTGTTTAGTTTTGAGATTAGTTGGTTAATAGTAATGGTTCTCCCACCGGAGGGTTGATGTGGGTGCTAATCACGACGGTCTGGGTCGTGACAAGTTGACTTCTTTTTGTCAGTTGAATGTTCTTATATATTTCTAAGTTTATCATTTTGAGACATTTGAGTTAAAGTTTCTACTTTTGAGTTTATCTATTATGAGTAAGTCTTCTGCTGAGAGTTGAGCTTGGCCAAGAGTTCGCTTAGGGACAACAATGGTTCTCGAGTGCCAGTCGTGTCTAGGGTGTAGGCTCGGGGCGTGACATCTATACTCTATTTTAGGAGACGTTCTTATCATTTTTATCAACTTACATTTAGATTATTAAATTTTATAGTAACTCCCACACCTCCACAACCTTCACCCATGATATTCCTCCATAACTTACATGGTTAATGTCTCCACAACTTTCATGGATATTGTAATGTTTATGACTAACCTTTTTGTATGCCTCTATGTAATACTATAAATAGAGGCATTATAATTCATATTTGATACATTTGAAGATTAGGGGAACAGTTGAAAACTTGGAAGAATAAGAAAAGCTCTCATCTCTTGTCTCTTTATTTCTATTGCTCTTATCTTCTATATTTCTTGTTTTTCTGTTGCTTTAATTTTATAACATTCTTCACATTTTATGCTATTTGAATTTTTCATAAAATTTTATATACCAAAAACCCTTTATAAACCTGGATATCTCATACCTTCATTCTTGATTTCTCTCTATTTTTTGGTGTAGTGTTTTTTACATCTTAATGGAAAAAGTAATTGCAGAGAATCTACAAAGTTCACCTGATCATGAAGCTCTAAAAACCAATGACATCAGAAAAACTAATTTCAAATTTTTCATTAGTAAAAACCAAAGTTTAAGAAAAATAGAGGGGCAAACGTTAGCATTTCAAGATCAAACGAGCCTCGGAACGGAAAATTTTGATTTTTCCATTTTTCGTGTACAATAGTCGATGGATTTTTTGTGATATGTGATCCCAGCGGTTTTTCGGCCAATTTTTTTTTGGGTGTGCGTGAAAACCTCTTTGATGGCGTGCATGGTTAGGACAGGCAAACAACGACATTTTCAAGTTCAAACGAGGCCAAAAATGGGAAATATCAATTTTTCCATATTTCTTGTACTATAGTCCATGGATTTTGGGTGATATGAGATCTGTGCAGTAATTTGACAAAATTAATTGTGGGCGTCCATGACGATCATATTAATGGCATACGTTAGTCTAGAAGGAAAAACGTCATTTTCAAATTCAAACAAGGCCTGGAACGAGAAATACCAATTTTTGCATTTTTCAAGTGCAATAGTCCATGTATTTTGGGTGATATGTGTTATAGTCCATGAATTTTGGGTGATATCTGATCCTGGCAAATTTTGGTTGAATATTTTTTGGGCGTCCATGAATACCAATTTTATGGCGTGTGTTTGTTTGGAGGGGCCAACGTCGATATTTTTGAGGTTAAACAAGGCCTAAAATGGAAAATACCAATTTTTTTATTTTTCGTGTGATACAGTCCATGAATTTTGGGTTATATGAGATCCATACGGTATTCTGCTAAAGTTTTTGTGAGTGTCCGTGACAACCTTATAAATGGCGTGCGTTGTTCTGGAGAGACATTCATCGTCATTTTAAAGTTCAAATGAGGGCTGGAACGACAAATACCATTTTTTCCATTTTTCTTATAATAAAGTCCATGAATTTTTTGTGAAATGTGTTCACGATGGTTTTTTGGTTGAAACTTTTTGTGGGAATCCGTGACGACCTATTTAAACGAGTGAGATGGTTCGAAGGGAAAAATATCGGCATTTTCAAATTCAAACAGGCCCCGAAAAGAGAAATACCAATTTTCTATTTTTGATGTACTCTATTCCATGGGTTTTGGGTGATATGTGATCCGTTCAGTATTTTGGCTGAAATATTTTATGGGCTTCTGTGACAACCTTATTAATGGCGTGTGTTAGTTCAAAGGAGAAAAAAAAATGGAATTTTCAAGTTCTAATGACTCCTGGAATGAGAAATAATGAATTTCAATTTTCGTGTGCTACAGTCCATGAATTTTCGGTGATATGTGATCCCTGCGGTTTTTGGCAGAAAGTTTTATGGGAATCCGTGATGAACTAGTTAATGGAGTGCATTGGTTCGGAGGTGTAGACGTCAGTACTTTCAAGTTTAAACGAGTCTCGAAATGGGAAATATCAATTTTTCCATTTTTCGTGTGCTATAGTCCATGGATTTTGGGTGATATGTGATCCTAGCATTTTTTTTGAAGAAATTTTGGTGGGTGTCCGTGATGACCTATTTTATGGCGTGCGCTGGTTCGGATTGGAAGATGTCGGTATTTTCAAGTTAAAACGAGGTCCGCAATGGGATATATTGATTTTTCCATTTTTCGTGTGTGCTATTGTCCATGAACTTTGGGTGGTATGTGATTCATCTGATTTTTCGGGCAAAAGTTTTTGTGGGCATCTGTGACGATCTATTTAATGGTGATCGTTGGTTCAGAGGGGCAAACATTGACATTTCAGGTTCAAACAAGGCCCGAAACGAGAAATAACGATTTTTCAATTCTTCGTGTGCTACTCCATAGATTTTTAGTGATATGTGATTCATGTTGTATTTTTTCCAAAATTATTTGCGGGAGTCCATGAAAACCTTTTTAGTGGTGTGCGTTGATTCAGAGGTGCAAACATTGGCATTTTCAACTTCAAATGGGGGAAGTAATGAGAAAAATTGATTTTTTAATTTTTCGTGTGCTATAGTCCATGAATTTTGTGTGATATTTGATCCCGATGGTTTTTGGATTTTTTTTTTGTGGACGTCTGTGATGTCCTTTTTAATGGAGTGCGTTGGTTTGGAGGGTCAAACATGGACATTTTTGAGTTGAAACGAGGCTCGGAACAAGAAATACCTGTTTTTCCATTTTTTGTGTGTTATATATAGTCCATAGATTTTGGGTGATATGTCATTCCGACGATTTTTTGGCCAAATATTTTTGTGGGCGTCTGTGACGGCCTATTTAATGGTGTGTGTTGGTTCGAAGGGGAAAAAGTCGGCATTTTCAAGTTCAAACTAAGCCCTAAATGAGAAAGACCAATTTTTCTAGTTTTCATCTACTATAGTCCCTGGATTTTGGATGAGATGTGATCTATGCGGTATTTTGGCCAAACTTTATTATGGTCGTCCATGACGACTTTAATAATGGTGTGCGTTTGTCCAAAGGAGCAAACGTTGGAATTTTCAAGCTCTAACAAGGCCTAGGATGAGAAATAGAGAATTTTCCATCTTTCATGTGCTATGGTCCATGAATTTTTGGTGATATATATGTGGTCCTGACGTTTTTTTGGAAAAAAACTTTTTGTGGACATCCGTAACAACCTATTTAATGATGTGTGTTAGTTCAAAGGGGAAAACGTTTGCATTTTAAAGTTCAAACGAGTCCCGAATTGAGAAACACCAATTTTTCCATTTTTGTGTAATATAGTCCATAGATTTTGGGTGATATGTGATCCTGATGTTTTTTGGCTGAACTTTTTTGTGGGTGTCCATGACAACCTATTTAATGGCATGTGTTTGTTCATAGGGGTAAACGTTGGCATTTTCATTTCAAAGGAGGCCTGAAATGGGAAATACAAATTTTTCCATTTTTTGTGTGCTATAGTCCATGGATTTTGTGTGATATGTAATCCTAGCAAATTTTTCGCTGAATTTTTTTGGGGGCATCGTGACGACATATTTAAATGTGTGGATTGGTTCAGAGGAGCAATCGTCAACATTTTCAAGTTCAAACGAGGCCCGAAATGGCAAATACTGATTTTTCTATGTTTCGTATGCTATAGTCCATTAATTTTGGTGATATGTGATCTCTACGGTATTTTGGCTATTTAATTTTATGGGCGTCTGTTCCAAATGAAAAATGGTTCGGGCCTTTGCTTTGAAATTTTTGGGATGTAATATCCTTGAAAACCACAAGAAACTAGCACAATGCCCAAAAAGGCTAAAACAAGCTAGGGACCTCTCAAAAATCAATCAAGATCTCACCTAGGCCTAAAATATCCCCTTAATCCAGTGAAACTCGCCTAATTCTGGTCGGAGCATCCGAACCACGAATGTTGACCAAAGTCAATCCAAAAGCTAAATTTCAATAATTTTCTAACTTAGGAACTCAACTCCTCAATAAGACTCTTAATTTTAAACTGCCAAGTCTCGTACACGAGATTCCATATTTTGAAAATAATGAAATTGGTGGAATTTTGTTTCGACGCTCGAAACTCCAAAAGACTCTGAAAACCATTTTAATTAATGTAGCCTTTTAAAAATCACAAACTCACCCAAGTTCTCAACTTTTTACACAAAGCTTAGAACCAAATTTTAAAACTCAATCAATAAAAGACTTGAGGTTCACATTAGGATTGGAAAAAGGGTAAATTCATAAAACTTTCTAAAAATGATCGACCGGGTGATTACATTTTCTGAGTTTGTTGTTGTTGTTATTGCTGTTGTATGGATATGACATACATATGAGAAAGCTCATTCTCTACTAGGATTAAGAATGTTACATTTCGATATTAAATAATTTGTCTTTTAAGGTAAATGAAGTGTTACTTGTGTGCATTCTATTAACTCTTGTTGTTTTTTGTGCTTATGTTATTTTCTGATTTTAGGGAGTTGGCATGTATAACTTAGGCAACACATGCTTTTTCAATGTGGTTGTGCAATCTTTTATGCTTACGGTAGTGTTGCTTCAGCTACTTGCATCAATCGATCATGTATTGACATGTGATAGTAAGTATCAACTTACAATTTGCCTATATTATGATCCATTTTGAATGGATTTTATACCTTAGATGATTAATGTCATTTCTTGTTGCGAGTCACATGGACGAATTTTGTGTCATTTGCATGATTCAACATCTAGTTGACCTTTTTATGTCTGGTACCTTTGATTATGTCTTGCCGAAAAAAATTGTTAGCCACTTGAGGGGTATGCTTTATCATATCTTGTTTGTTATTTAGCATGAGAGATATCCCCCATCCTACACACACAGGGAAATAGGTGGGTTCACGTGAATCTATGCTCCAATCTCTAAACCACTTATAGTTAACGTACCCTAGTCATTTATTTATTTCCTTTTGTAGTTTACTTTATGTTTACATCAAGGTTTGAAGTTACATTCTCACTAATGAAGTATATAATAAATAATTTGCCTAATAGGATCGTTTTTAAAGTAGCAAAACTCATCGAGGACCATTATAAAATAAATGCTACTTTTTTATAGTTTGATCATCAACTTGTGCTTTGTGCCTCTGTGCCAACTATATATATAGATGTAGATATACAACTTTGTGCCCAATAGAGTTCAAATGTATTTTTTATATATAGATGTAGATATATACTCAACTGAATGTAAAGAAATGCATGATTGACATCATTAAAACTTTTCAAAAATACTTTCTCATTCTCTGAACTCTAACATAATAAGTGATATATAAAAATATACTTCAACTCTATTGGGAGATTCTATTTTCTCGATGTAAAAATGATAAATTTGGGAATCAATAGTTCCCATAAGCTTTACTCAGAATGTCTCTTTAAACTTTCCTCAAAAAGTCCTCTTTACTTTCTCATAAAATCAATTTAAGATAATTGTTCGATTAAAAAGATTTTCATCAATGACTCAATGAATACTCACATAATAGGGTTCATGCTGAAAATTGGCATGAATAATAAACTCAAAAATCTCAATGCATAATATATAACCACTCAAAAATAAGAATAGCAATTCAAAATTCAACAGCAAACTCATCTCAACAATTATGAAGACTAAGGATGTAACCCTATATGTTTTTTAACTACCAGAAAGTAGATGTAGGGCGTGAGGTCGAACTCAGTCCGTCACTATGATAGTATTACATACTTGGGAAGAACAAAGTTCTTGGCGAAATCGATGAAATTTGAAGAAAGATAGAAAACCCTAGATTTACTCCTCTTGAATCCTTGCTCTAAGTCTTTGAAGTGATAAAGAAAGTAAATAATGTTCTAACAGAGTTTAGACCTTAATTAGGTGAAAAAAACTCATGGTTTAGGCTTAAAAGGGGTGGTAAAAGACTAAACTACCCTTCTTAAAATTGACGAAAAAACCTTCTACGGGTTGTTGTTTGACCCACGGTCCGTAGATCCCTTCCGTGGGTTGTATATTGAGTTTTAAGGCTCAAAAATCAATTTAAGGGTCCAAAGGATGGCCCGTAAGTCCACCTATGGCCCGTCGATTGGGCCCGTAGGATTTGGGTCTCAAAAATTGACTCCCACTACTGTACCGACGACCGGACATGACGGGTCGTCGTTCACAGTCTCTGAAAACTCTCGTTTGACAGTCTTTAGTAAGACGGTCATAACTTTTTACTCAGAACATGAAATGAGGCAAACTTTGCGTAGTTTGAAAGGGGACTCAAAGACCTTTAATTTGATAGGTCGTAGGCCACCTAATTAATTATGTGCTGGGAGATATGACCGTTTGAAGTTGACCTAAGTAGAATCTTATGTCAAAACTTAATCGAAAATGAAGCTTTCAACTCAACTTTGTGCTAGGGGGTTCTTGTGACCTTATGTCATATCCAAATCCATTCGAATACCAAAGAAATGACCCTTACACATATCAGTAACTTAAGAATCACCCGAATCAATTTTACATGCAATTAAAGAATGGTTCGGGCCTTAGTTTAGAAATGTTTGGGATGTTACAATTACTATTTCTGCACTTTTTTCCCTTAGGATATATCATCTTGTTCTCTTTTTTATACTCTATTTTAGGAGTTTTTCTGATCAGTTTGGTTAATTTATGTCTAGATTATTAGAAAAGAATTAATAGAATCTACTTTTTCATTATTTTTTTATCTTTAATAATCACATATTTAGAAAATCTTTTGTCGTAAATTCAACGAAATCATTGATCACGTGATATAGGCAAAACATATATATTGTGTGTGTGGAGAACAGGGGAAGGGGGATTTAGGAGATAAGAACTCAAAAGGCACACTATTGATAATTATCAAACAAAGTCATGTTTTTTCTTGTACCAAATTTATAAGGTCACCCATGTTTGTTTATATATCTTTGAAAGGCACTCTATTAATATTTTATCAATTAAATATGACAAGTAATTTTATTTTGTTTACATGAACTTTCTTTCTTTTTCAATCCATGTATCAATGAAATACAATCTTATTCAACCCTAGCCATAACCCAAATAAATAAAAACATGAAATAACTTGTAAACTTTATAATTGTAGTATTTATTTTTATGATTAAAAATAAATAAAAACTTATATTAAAAACAAATATATTCATTCACATTAATGCATCCATAAAATAGATTATAAAATATACCATGTTATATGAAATTTACATTCTATATCACATACTAAAGTTTATCCAATATTTAAATATTTACTCCAAATATCTGCGCCGATACTTACATTAAGCAAATTTAACTATGCAATAACATTTAGTGAGAGCAAAATTTACAATTTCCCTCATGATTTTTTTGGAGAAAATAAGTTTAAATTTAAGTTATGAGTTAGGATTAGGCCATGTCATTTATTATTGTAGTGTAGATTGAATTTTTTTTTTGTATTGATTAAATATAATTTCATATCATATTCTACTCGTTCAAATATTTATAAGGTGACTTCTGAAGAGGCGTAAACAAAGTTGAATGACCTTCTTATAATAAAAGAAGAAAAACACAACTTTATTAAATTATCATCAATAGTTGAGTGACCGTTATCATAGAATTCAGATAATCTATTGATTCAAACAATCTAATAAATTATATCACTTTCCTAGTGTTACACCCCGAGCCTACACCCTTGATGTCGCTGGCACTCGAAAACCATTGCTGGCCCCAAGTGAACCCTTGTGCGGGTTTACTATGATTGACATGAATCTATGGAATACGAAGAAACTTTAATAGATGAGCATTTAAATCATCTCTCTTTCTCTCTCTTCTCTCTTCTCTCCCTTCTCTCTAAAACCAAACGCCGCCGCTGCCCCACACCACCCCATGCCGCCGTCACCCTTCTTTCCTTGAGCATTAATCCCATTGCTGCCTTGCCCCATCGACGCCGCCACCCGTCGTCCCCACTGCCTCTTTTTCTTAGCTTGTTAAGGTTAGGGTTTAATTTAGTTTTTTTTTTAATTCTAGTAATATTTGATTTGTTATAAATTAGTATATTATTTTAGTTTGATGAATTGTGTTATTCAATTGTTAATTTATATATTTGATTATTGTTAGTTAGTTAGAGAAATGATGATTATTAATTTTAGAGTTTTCTTCTAAATTGGGGTTTATTTTATATGATTGTGAATTGAGTATTAGAAGATAGAACTAACAAATAATTAGAAGTTAGAAGTTATAAAGTTCGAAGTTATATTAGTTGCATTTACCAACTTTGAAATTTTGAATTTGGTATGTTTGACGGTCGAAGTTAGAAAAACAATCAATTGTATATGAAAGTTAGATTACTTTGAAGTTAGAAAAATATTGGATAGTATATGGAAATTTAAATTAGATTAGTTGAATTTTCCAACTTAGAAGTACTTGAATTTAGTAACTTTGAAAGTTGAAGTTAGAAAAATTGGGGATTTTAAAATATGATTGTAAATTAAGTATTAGAAGTTAGAAGTAACAAATAATTAGAAGCTAGAAGTGAGAGAATAGTTGAATTTTTCAATTTGCCATTGTATTTGTGCTTATATGTATTATATTGTTGTTGAAAATTGGGTTACTTGAATGATATTCTTGAACTTAGAAATTCTTGAACTTGGAAATTCTTAATTTAGAAATTTTAGAATTTAGATGTGAACTTGAATTTTTGTAGGATTTTAGAACTTTAATTAAGTTGTGAACTTTAGAAATCTTGAATTATTGTAGGAATTTAGAACTTTAGGTTGTGAACTTTAGAAATCTTGAATTAATGTGGGATTTTAGAACTTTAAGTTGTGAACTTTAGAAGTCTTGAATTATTGTAGAATTTTAAACTTTAGGTTGTGAACTTTAGAAATCTTGAATTATTGTAGGATTTTAGAACTTCAGGTTGTGAACTTTAGAAATCTTGAATTATTGTAGGCTTTTAGAACTTAAAGGTGTGAACTTTAGAAAACTTGAATTTTTGTAGGATTTTAGAACTTCATAAGGTTGTGAACGTTAGGAATCTTGAATTATTGTAGTATTTTAGAACTTTAAGTTGTAAACCTTAGAGAACTTGATTTTTTTAGGATTTTAGAACTTTAGGTTGTGAAATGTTAGAAATCTTGAATTATTCTAGAATTTTAGAACTTTAAGTTGTGAATTTTAGAGAATTTGAATTTTTGTAGGATTTTAAAACTTTAAATTGTGAACTTTAGAGAACTTGAATTATTGTGGGATTATAGAACTTTAGGTTGTGAACTTTAGAAATCTTGAATTATTTTAGGATTTTAGAACTTTAGGTTTTGAACTTTAGAAATCTTGAATTATTGTAGGATTTTAGAACTTAAAGTTGTGAACTTTAGAGAACTTGAATTTTTGTAGGATTTTAGAACTTTATAAGATTGTGAACGTTAGAAATCTTGAATTATTGTAGGATTTTAGAACTTT
>JAJOOR010034996.1:0-19863 GCA_036250505.1 Solanum acaule | reverse complement strand
AAAACGAGGATTACAACTCCTATTTATAGAAAAAAAATCCTAAATTAAACAGGAAACAAAAACAAGAAAATAAACTACTGAAACACGATTTTTGTCGACGTCTTGACTTACTGACCGTGGGTCGACCTACGATCCGCAGGTCCCCCTTGGTGGTCCAACACTTAGAAAAATTAATCAGGTATTGGAACCTTCAACTCCCAGATCTCCATCGATCCGTCGTTTGCTCTGTGGTTCCACACTTGGTCAGACTTCCCTGATCTTCCACCTACGATGCATTACCTACGGTCTGTGGACTGGACTATGGTCCGTCCTGGCACTCCGTGGACTAAGTACTGGAACTCAACTCCCAGACCAGGACCTACGATTGCCCATCCATGACCCATCGTTAGACCTACGGTACGTGGGTGGCTACTTCAGCACTTTCCAGCTCACATCTTCATCAACCGCATCCAAGCCTATTTCCTACAAGAATTACACACAAAACATTATTCCTAATAACAAAATAGCCCAAGACACACACAAACTCTAAGTGAAACGCATCAAAAATACTGTAAACTCGCGGTATATCAACACCCGCAACTTAAACTTGTTTTTGTCCTCAAGCGACACATTAAACACTAAACGACACTTATGCAGAAGCAGACATACGAACTCAAGCAATCACATGACTTTCTCAATCAAGTCCATCACATCAGTGCAAATCTTTTCATCTAGACTCAACAAGCTAACTCGCAGATCAAAACATGGCATAGATTGACCAATAGACACCACAACATACACTTTTCACAATCACCAAGGTACCAATTCTCCAACAATGTAATTAGTGCTCTCACTTCAAAAGAAATCTTTTTTTTTTCACAATAGATATGAATTTCAAATTTAAGGATTTATTCAACACTCACACTCAGAAGTGACTTCAAGTACAGTTAGTGCACAATACCATAGGCTTGCCCTTATTTTCACTGCATAGACTCTCCAAACTAGTCACTAAGATCACTATAGAACTTTCTTAGCTTGTAACGTAGGCTCAGGGTCAGGTAGGGTATATTTGGGTGCTTTTTTAGTGACTTTCTGCCATCTTTGACATTACATTGGCTTTTTACCTCTTTTCTCAACCAATTCTTGACATCTTTTATTTTATGCTCTTTCCTTTGACTCTTTTCAACACAAATGTGATTTTGCATTTATAGCTCTTATTTTTCACATTCTTCTTTTTCTTTGTTTTCTTCAGCGTCTTTTTCATTGCTCTTTTTGTTTCTTTTGACTTCAACCACATCTTTTTCTTTCTTTTTCATTCTTCTACACAAAACTCTTTTCATACCCTTTTTCTTTCGGTTTCCATTTTCATAGCCACCCTCAACTTATGTATTTTGTATGAGTTGAGGTACACAATATCCGATGTCAGACCAGGGCCAAGATTAAGGTAACTTTTTGAATTAGCCACCCTCAACTTAGGCTTTTGGCCTAAGTTAAGGTGCACATATCCAAGGAGGTACTGAGGCCAAAACAATCTTTTTAGGGACGGTGAATTAGGTGTATTGAAAGAAGTGGTATTCATTAGGCTCAAACATTTGGATCAAAGGGAGAAATTATTTCTTTTGGTTGACTTTTAGGCTTTAGTGGACTTATTTGAACAAGGGCATATGATCATTTCCCAACTTCTAGCCTCGATTATCTTAGCAGGACCAACGGGGCAAGTTCAAAATTGGCACATATTGTATGAACATTCAAACATTTGTCACACACACTTGGCACATTATTTCATTATCGGATTATTGAATTACCTAGTTCAAGTTTTAGCTTAAGTCATGCTATCATACCGGTTCCTTATCATGTCATATGAAGATCCAACACATTTAACTCAATTAGCATATAGATCTAGCACATTTCAAAAAATTTGGACCTGTATCAATTTCATGCTTTTTATGACATCATGCTTTCATTCTTCTACTTACTTCTACACATACAATCCTAAACATACCGGTTCAACATAAAAGTAAACAGTCTATTGGGGAAAAGAACACAGGCAAGAAAACCCTAAAGGAGGATTGTGAGTTGGGTTACTTAGACTTCACCCTATTACTCAAAATTTATTTACCCCACCCACAACAAAATAAGGTGCAATTGCCATCAATGCACAAAATAAAAAAATAAAGCATAGGTTGAAGCAAACATATGGCGCTAATACGCCGAAGACCCATCAAGAAGCGGGTGAGTCTGGTTTCTCGAAACCCGCTGGATCAACACTAGGTACGCCATCAGTAGCGCCCTCACCAACAACAAGAACACCATCAGTAGTGCTCCTTGAACCCAAAGGGCCAACATCTATCTCTGGGCCCGCTGCTGCCTCACCTCCTCATCAACGATTGTCTGCCTCTAGGCCACCTCGTACTGTTGGCGCTCTTTCTTTCTCAATTGTCAAGCTTTCTCAGTAACGAAGGTCTGGTCGGAGCGGTGGCGCTTCCCAGCAGCATGGGAAGAGTCTGGTGGTGGTATAGTATCGCCAAATAGAGCAGTCAACACCACCTCATCCTCCAGTACCGCAGGGGCAGACTCTGGCACAGTATCAATAGGGGCCAATAGGGGATCAACATCGGCACGAAGCTTTGCCAACTCCGTCTGGAAAGTGGTCACACCAATAATAGGGGCAGGCCTCTCCAAAACTTGCAACTCAAAAGCATCCAGGCGCTTATGAATGGCCTGAATCTTCCTATCCATCATCTGCTCCATCCTAGCCTCAGACTCCTCAAAAGAACGCAGCATCCAAGGCCTCATATGATACAACAAAGTGGCCATCTAGGTCTCTAACTTCTGGACTCTGGCTAGAGGAACGACAGTGGACCCTAAAGAGGGAGTGGCTTGGGATGAGCTTTGGGCCTGGCTAGTGGCAGTAGAAGGTTGAGCATGTGCCTCACTGGTGGTTGGAGGAACTGTAGTATCGTTAACCTGGATCTGCTCCACATCAACAACAAAATCAGCACCCAAGGGCGGTAAGTCAACCAGTGGCTCCCTCCGCGGTGCAACAAGATTGGCATCATCTCGAATGCAACTTGTCACAATGCTAAATAGGCACTGAAGCCTCCCTGCTGAGATTGATTATCAGACACGGGAAAAGCAGAGTGGTGGTGGTCCGGAAGGCCTTTCATGGATCTCGGCAATAAGGATGCGGAAGAAATCAAGCTCCAAACCCGTCATAATAGCAACAATCATCACGGCCCAGTCCTAAGTAATAACATTGTCCACCTAAGTAGGGGACAACATTTTACGAACCAACAACCAGAAGAACTTCGCAGCGAAGCTTAGAGTCACCTATTTGATAGGCAATGACATATTGCGCACCCATTATGTACGCTCTCCATCTTTAGCAATATGGCGTGCCATTCATCAAAGCAACGTCTCTCTCTGAGCAGCATCTCTCTGAAAAGACCGGTTCTGAACAATGCCCAACATGTAGTCATACTCCGCTGTATTAATAGGCAGAGTGTGGGCTAGGCCATATACGAATCGGCGAATGGTGGCCTCTGAGATGTCAACTGGGAAATTCCGCACAATTATGGACTGAAGTGGAGGTTGGGCCAGTGGCTTAGCCTTCTTGGATATGGAATTGCGGACCATGGCGGCGTAGGAAGCATAAAACTCCCAAGTCATCTCCTCACAATAGTTCCCTAGGCCACGTGCCATCCACTCAAATATGTGCCTCCAGAATAACTCATTTATAACGGGCACAGTGTGGAGGCTGCCTGTAAGAACCTTACGCTCCTCAATAATGGTCCTGGCTATCTTTCGGTGTTCCTTAAGCATGGTCCCATTTTCATACAACTGGTACTGGCTATCCACGCACCATCTGTTCAGCTCAGCGGCATTAGGGATAGGCCCATCTCTGGGAGGTATCAGGATGTCTCATGAGCTATCAACATCAGATGAAGAAATGGGACTGCCACTGGAACTAGAGTCGAACTGTGACTCACCTGAATGTATGGGCCCCTCCTCAAATTGGGGTGGTGACCTCGACCTCGTCACTCGTGTAGTGCCCAGGAGTACTCAGTGTCGTTGTCCTCATCTATCAGACATCGGGAAGGGGCAACTGATTTGGACTTACCCCCTCTTGCATGGGTAGGAGCTTGTTTCGGAGCCATGGTACATGTGGAAGCTTAGTTAGTACCCAAAGAACACAAAAGGACCCATGAAATTATTTTATAACAAGATTCGGACCCAGACGAAAACTCAAAAAAAATTCAGACAGTAGGTGAACTTGTGACCCACGGTGGGTACCTACGGTCCGTTGATGGAACGACGACCCATGGGTCCCCTACGTAAGTCAGGGTGCCCACTTTTGGGTCTCAGATGTTGGAACCACAGATGTGCAGAATGGTCCGTCGATGGAACGACGAATCGTAGTCCACACCGTGGTTCTAGACTTATCCTAATTATTGTGTACCACTGATCCACGGACCTCACCTATGGTCTGTAGGTTAACCTACGGTCCGTAGGTGGAGTTTGTAGATCAGTTATGTGTCATGGTTAACATTTCAATTTTTATTCAACCCATAATTTCAACAATTCTTCAATCAAACTGAGTCTAATCATGCATTTCAACAAAATATATAGTAGTTCATCATCCTTAGGGTTTTGATTACACACAATTCAACTTTTTAACACACCGAAACAACGAACCCTAAGTCAAAACTCCCAAGACCTATTACTTTTTTTAGTTGATTCTAATTAACTACACACTCACATACCGTCATTCTAATGGTGTTTCTAAACTAACATCAATATTTTAACAAGTAATTGAACAACCCAAGGTCAAGTTCATTGTTGTGACTTCAATTGAAACAATGAAATATTCAAAGTTCGAGAGAAATCAACTTACCTTACAAGTAATCAACAATGGTGAGTGTGTGATCAAATGCAAAAGCTCCAAGAACAACGTGGACATCGAACCCGAACCGTGAAAGCTTTGGGAAACAATGGAAGGATTGAAATGAGAGAGAAATTTGGGAGAGAAGGTTGATATGGGATGTTCGGATTGATATAGATCAGGTTGGGCAGCGATTTAGGGGGTTATTAATGGATGACTATGGGTAAATGGAAAGTTAAAACCGGGGGGAACGGGGGGGATGAGAAGTGGGGAATGAATTTGAAATGAAGGGTTATATTTAAATGGGGTTCGGGTCGACAAAAACCCTAAACTTGACCCACAAGACCTCATCGACGGTCTGTGGGTCGACCTACGTTCCATCGATAGGTTTCGTAGGTCATGCTGACACTTAGAAAAATGTGAAAACTTACCTGGGATCTACGGACACCATCCACGGTCCGTGGATGGACCAACGGACCGTCGATGGAGCCCGTAGACCACTGCACAACTATTTACTGCAGATTTTGCGTTTTTATACCTGCACACGTAGCAACCAGTAGAACTTCATGTTTACAGTTTTTGGACACTTTTTGGACACGGACCCTATTCTATATCTAGCCAACACTAATCAGAAAAATAAACACCTATCTAAAGAGCTACGGAATAAAAAAAATATAGAAAAAATCCCAAATCGAAAAGAAACTCCGATAGTTGGCTAGATTGTACATCTTAGGATGCCTCCAAAGCAGCGCTTGATTTAAAGCCGCGGCACGACGCAAACACCTTGATTACTCAGACTTCATCAAGATAATAAGCCTCTATCACTTCTTGTACACTCTCAGATTTCCGCAAGTAAACCTTTATCCTCTATCCGTTCACCTTGAACCTCGTCATTTCCTTGTTCTCGAGCTCAACCACTACATGTGGAAATACTTGAGTTACTCTGAATGTCCCAGTCCATTTGGACTTAAGCTTGCCAGGAAACAAGGGCAACCTTGAATTGAATAAGAGCAGTAGATCACCTAGAACAAATTCACGCTTTTCAATATTCTAATCATGGTACTTTTTCATCTTCTCCTTGTACAAGGCTGAACTCTCATATGCTTTTAGGCGAAACTCATCAAGCTCATACATATGATGCAGTCTTTGACTCGATGCGGCGACCCAATCCTAATTCAACTTCTTTAGCACCCACATTGCTTTATGATCTAGCTCTACAAGCAAATGGCATGACTTCCCATATACAAGTTGGTAGGGGGACATACCTATGGGAGTCTTGAATACGGTGCGATAGGCCCATAAAGAATCCTCAAAGCCTTATTAACCAATCAGTTCAGTTGGCGTGCTCACAGTCTTTGCAAGGATTTACTTTATCTCTCTATTCGACACCTCAACTTGCCCACTAGACTGCGGATGATAAGGAGTGGCTACATTATAATGATTACCATATTTCTCTAGCAACGCCTTGAACAACTTGGTAAAAAAGTGAGAACCTCTATCGCTTATGATTTCCCCTTGGTGTACCAAATCTAGAGAAGATACTCTTTTTCAGGAATGCGGTGACACTCTTTCCCCCATTGTATGAAAGCGCAATTGTCTCCACCCATTTTGATACATAGTCAACCGCAACAATAATATACTTCATCCCATGCGAACTTACAAACGGACCCATGAAGTCAAGACCCCAGACATCAAATAGCTCAATCACCAATATCAGATTCATAGGTAGTTCTTGCTTCTTTGAAATTCCTCCTTCTCATTGGCAACGATCACAAGACTTGGCGAAATCATGAGCATCTTGGTGGATGGTAGGATAGTAATACCCACACTGCAAGATTTTATAAGCAGGCTGAATACCATTATGGTGCCCACTAACAGGCGATGAATGACACGCCTCTAGTATACTCATCATCTCAACCTTGGGAACACAACAATGTATAATCCCATCAGCATAATTATGAAACAAGTAAGGCTCATCCCAAAAGAACTTCTTCACATCAAACATAAACTTTTTCCTTTGGTGGAATGACAAAGCTGATGGAACCAAATCGCTTGCCAAGTAGTTAGCAAAATATGCGAACCAAGGGATAAGATCATAAGAAGCAACCAATACATGTTCATCCGAGAATGCATCATTAATCTCAGCCTCATCTCCTAACTTGATCATAGCTTCCTCCTCCAATCTGGACAAATGGTCAGCAACTTGATTTTTTGTTCCTTTTCTATCCTTAACCTCAAAATCAAACTCCTGCAGCAACAATACCCATCTAATCAACCTTGGTTTTGCATCATTTTAAGCCATCAGATACCTCAATGCAGAATGGACAGTATGCACTATGACCTTAGTATCGAGCAAGTAGGATTGAAATTTCTCGAATGCGAAAACCACAGCAAGGAGTTCATGTTCAGTCATGGTATAGTTCTTTTGAGACATATTCAGAGCTTTGCTGGCATAGTAAATCGGATAAAGAATCTTCTCCCGCATCTGTCCCAATACCACACCAAGCGCCACCCCACTCGTATCATACATCATTTCAAACGGTTACCCCCAATTTGGTGAAATAATGATAGGTGTTGATACTAACCTTTCTTTCAACTCTCCAAATGCTCTCAGACAAGCATCATCAAAATCAAACTTACACCCTTTTTCGAGTAGCTTGCATAATGGGTGTGCAATTTTTGAGAAATCTTTCATGAACCTCCGGTAGAACCTTGCATGCCCAAGAAAACTCCAAACCTTTTACAGAGATGGGTGGTGGAAGCTTTTCTATTACCTCAACTTTGGCTCTATCAACCTCAATTCCCTTGTGCGAAATCTGATGACCCAGAACTATCCCCATTTGACCATGAAGTGGCACTTTTCCCAATTGAGCATGAGATTGCACTCTTCACATCACTTTAGTACCTCAGCCAGATGCATCAAACAACTATCAAATGAGTCACCTACCATAGAGAAATCATCCATAAATACCTCAATCGTGTCCTCCACCATATCTGAAAATATCGACATCATACATCTCTGGAAAGTCATTGGAGCATTACATAACCCAAATGGCATCCTTTTGAAGGAGAAAGTCTCATATGAACAAGTGAAGGTGGTGATCTCTTGATCTTTTGCAGCGATGAAAATTAGATTGTACCCCGAATACCCATCTAGAAAACAATACCAACCCTTACCAACAAGACGATCCAGCATCTGGTCCATGAACGGCATTGGGAAATGATCTTTTTCTGTCCAGGCATTTAGCTTGCAGTAGTCCATGCATACTCTCCATCCAGTCACTGGCCTCATTGGAACCAGCTCATTTTTCGCATTAGGAACTACAGTAATTCGACCTTTATTAGGTACACACTGAACAAGATAGACCTAACTACTATCTGCAATGGGGTATATGACTCCAACATCCAACCAGTTGATAATTTCCTTTTTCACTACCTCTTGCATAGGTGGATTGAGTCTCCTTTGGTGCTCAATACTTGGATTTTTGTCCGGCATGAGTTGGATTTTATGAAAACAAATACCAGGAGGAATCCCAATAATGTCCGCAATAGTCCACCCAATAGCCCGCTTGAACCTTTTTAACATAGAAACCAATGCCTCTACTTGTTCCTCACTCAAATCAACATCAATGATTGCTGGTCATCTTTCCCCAAGAATACATTCCTCAAATGAGATGGTAGGAGCTCCAATTTTAGAGGCTCTTCCACAAACGGTTTTGCAGGTGAAGAGTCGCGATTCTTCATATCGAACTCCAATATTTTTGGTTTGGAACGAAATTCAAACCTATCAAGTGCGGCAACTAATTCATCATAGTCTTCAATACCATCACCGTTAAAATTCATCATTACCGTTGTCAGTGCATCCACACCCAACGGCTATTCAATAGAAACTTGAGAACCTCGCTCCACAATATGATTCACCACTGATACCGACTTAATATCGCTTTCCTGCTTCATAGACCTACAAATATTAAAAGTTACCTCATCATTATTTAGTCGGAACTTTATATGCCCTCTCTCTATATCAACTAAGGCACACCCAGTAGTAAAGAATGGTCTCCCTAAGATGATAGGAACCTCAAAATCAACTTCACAATCAAGTATCACGAAATCCACCGGAAAAATAAACGACTCCACTTTCACAAGGATATCTTGGAGAACACCAATGGGATTCTTCATAGTTCTATTAGCTATGAGTAGAAGCATCGCAGTCGGTTTTAGAGCCCCTAAACCCAACTTATTATATATTGACAATGGCATCAGATTAATGTTAACACCCAAATCATATAAAGCCTTTGCAAAATGCAACATCCCAATGGTACAAGGAATAATGAAAGCTCCAAGATCTTCTTTCTTTTGCACTAGTGACCGCGTAACAATAGAACTACAATGTTGTAACCTTTCTTCATCCTCAAAACTGACATCCCTCTTTTTGGTCACCAAATCCTTCATGTATTTTGCATACCCAGGCATTTGCTCCAAAGCTTCTATCAACGGAACATTAATGGAAAGTTGTTTCAACATAGTTATGAACCTGCGGTATTTTCCTTCTTCGGTATTTTCACCAATCTATGTGGGAATGGAGGTAGAGGTCTAGGCATGGGAACGACTTTTTGGGTCACCTCCGCTTCTTCTCTATAGCATTTTTTTACTCTCCACCGCTTCCTTCTCTGTAGCATTTTTTGACTCTCCAATAACCTCAATCTCATCGACATCTTTTTCTACCACACTTTCAACCTTAGATGGCATAGGGGGATCAATGGTTTGTTTACCTCCACGAGTAGTGACTGTCATACAATGCCTATCATTCTTCAGATTCTGGATGGTGTTGCTAGGGAGTGTGCCAGGCAGACGTGGGTTCAGAGTAGTGGACAACTGACTAAACTGCTGCTCAAGTTGCTTGATCGACACTGCGTGGGCATCAACTTTTTGACCGATTTCAGACAAGTAATTTCGCATCTCTTTCACATTCTCATCAGTCACATCAAACCTCTTCATCATCTTCTGCATCATATCCTCAATGCGTGACATACTACTACTACCATCTCTATTACCAGGTGAACATATGGCCCAACTCTCTCATTATTGTTGCCATAGTTGTTCCGATTGTAGTTGTTATCACGATTATAGTTCCCATCCCGGACATAGTTTCCCTCTCGATTGTAGTTTCCATAATTTCGACCTTGGTTTACTTGACCTTGGCGCCAATTATCCGAGTTGGAACCTTGGGCGTTAGTTCGGAAACCCCAGTCTGATCATTAACCTAATATGTATCCTCCTCATACTAACATTCCTCAACTGGTGGTGGTGGAGGTCTAGTTAAGTAGTTTACCGCAATCACTTTTTCTGCACCTTCACTCACATGTTTCAATGACAAACCTAGTTATGTCCTCATTTGAGCCATCTCTTCACGAATGTCATCATTTGCTTAATTTGGTGTAGTTTGGACCGCGAATGTGTTCCTTCCAGTATTAGCCTTTCTAGTACTCAATGCCTTATTGTTTCAGGAAATCTTCTCTAGTTTTCAGCGATCTCCTCAAAATTGCACTCACCATATGACCCTTCAACAATAGTATCTAGCACAGCCTTTACATTGTCATCCTGCTCTCTGCAGAAATACTCCTTCAGTGACTCATCATCAATGTGGTGATTCAGAACACTTCTGATGAATGCAGTGAACCTATCCCACAAACTACTTACAAACTCTCTAGGTAATGCTATAAAATTATTCAGTTTATCCTTGTGATTTATGGATTTGTCTGTTCTTAGTCGTCATGGGAAAGAAATACAAAAATAAGAAAGAGATTATTCCCTTAGAGCTTGTCCAATACCACCAGTACCAGAAATGCATCTCTTTCGCCCGCGCGAGAGACTTCTATGCCAGCCGGGAATAACGGTTGATCCTGCCGTAGGTGCCTCTACATGAGCTTCGGGTAACCAAATATGAACTGGTACCATAGGCACTTTGACGGCGAAAGAAGCAATCCATAGAAAGATTTGGCACCGCTCACTAAATTCTGTGGTTAATGAGATTTGTAAATCGATTGTTCCTGTTTGGAGAAGAATCAACAGAATAGCTAATAACATAAAAACAGATCCAAGTAAAGTATAAAGGAACAACTGATATGCTGCCTTGATCTTTCTTTGTCTCGAACCCCATACCTTCTTAGACACCGAAAAATACTTCTCCATGAACACCCTATGCAGTTGGTCCCATGTATGAATCGAATTGTATGGAAGCTTAGAAAACCACACCGCAGCATCACTAGTCAATGACAGAGGAAAAACTCTCAAACCTATGACGTCTCAAACCTATGACGTTCATATCCAATTCCGATCGTCCCACACAACTCTTACAGACACTTCTCAATTTAGCCATGTGACCATGTGGATCTTCCGAAGCTAGACCAGAAAATAACCATCTTACGGTAAGCATTTGCATCAGACTTGGTCACCACAAATGTATGCCCTGGAGGTAAAGGAAGAAGAACAATAGGCCCTTCTGATTCAACAGTATTGTAGTCAACCCTGTAGTTATCACGCAACCTAGGTGCTGGTGGATTATGTACCCTCTTTGTATCTCTGATTAGATTACCACCATGAACCTGAGCGTGCACAATAACAACCCAAGAGGCTGCAATTCAACTTCATCACCTAGATTCTCTCCGATTGGATTGTTGTGAACCCCTTGATTATTCATTTTTCTCAAAGTTTTACTCAACTCTGGATCGTCGGGGGTCAATGGTTCACCTCGACTGCGTGTACTTGGCATACACTAGAGTAGAAACCTGTAGAAAACAAAAACAAAAGAAAAACGTAAAACCAGGAAATACTTTACTAAAGTTCAATAATGTAGTTAAACTTAATCTAAAAGCCGTATTCCCCAGCAGCGGTGGTAAAATTTGATACGCTCAAATTACACCTCCCTAAAGAAGTATAAGCGATTGTTAACAAGTAAAGAACTCAACTTATAGGTTGGGATCGATCCCACGAGGAATATGGTTCAGACTTAAACTTAACTCACTATTATATCCGTTTAATCAAACTATTTTCGAGAAAAGTAAACAGGGGGGATTTTGTAAGTAAATAATAGATTTGAATGCTTAAGTAACAAGTAGACAAGATTCATAATTTGAGAGATCAAATATAAGATAGAAACTAAGGTATGTGTATTCCCCACAAGCTCTTAACGCAGTAATCCTAATAATAGTAATCATTTCCTAGTGTTTAACATGCAAAGTTAATAAGTTGGGTATCCCTAAGTGATTGGTCCTCCAAATAGGGAATTTCACAACGCACCTTGGTCCGGCTACGGGTGTATGATTTACTAACCCCTTACCTTTACCTCAGATTAGTCATTATATCAATGACTTAGTTTTCACCCTCACTCCAATTGACATTAGACTATTATAGCATCCACTAAATCTCTGTTTTTTAATCATTTTCTCATTCATTACCTCTTTGGTTCGGCAAGTAGGAACGATGAGAGTTCTAACGCGTGCACCCGTTAAAAAGACCTCTAAACGAAAGGATTAACAATACATGCATAAACACTATTCAAGAATTACTTAATTATTATTCATACTTTGTTAATTGCTCATGGTTTCCACAACCCTAGTTGTGGATTTAGCTACTCATGCATGATAATTTACAACTCATAACTAGGTTAAAAGAATTCATGAACTTACAATGATAATAGATGAAAACCTAAATCTTGAATTGAAATTCAAAGTAAAAATTGTATCAAACAAATTCCGGAAATTAAATTGCTAAGTGTTTGCAAAATTAATTCTCAAAAGACCAAAAACTAGAAGTTTACAATAATGTCTAATCCCTAAAAACAAGGATTACAACTCCTATTTATAGAAAACAAATCCTAAATTAAAAAGAAAACAAAATAAGGAAATACACTGCTGAAACGTGGTTTCTGTCGACGCCTTAACCTACGGACCGTGGGCTGATCTACGGTCCGTAGGTCCCTCTCCGTGGTCCAATACTTGGAAAAATTAATCAGGTACTGGAACCTTCAACTCCCAGATCTCCATCGACGGATGTGCAGGACGGCCCGTGGGTCGACCTATGGTCCGTTGTCTACTCCGTGGTTCCACACTTGGTCAGACTTCCCTGATCTTTCACCTATGATGCATCACTTACGGTCTGTGGACTGGACTGTGGTCCGTCCTGGCACTCCATGGACTGAGTACTGGAACTCAACTCCAAGACCAGGACCTATGACTGCCCATCCACGGCCCGTCGCTGGACCTACAGCTCGTGGGTGGCTCCGTTGGTGGCTATTTCAGCACTTTTCAGCTTGCATCTTCATCTACCGCATTCAAGCCTATTTCCTGCAAGAATCACACACAAAACATTATTCCTAATAACAAAATAGCCCAAGACACACAAACTCTAAGTGAAACGCATTAAAAATACCATAAACTCACGGTATATTAGTTACCATTAAGAATAAGTCTCATATTCCAAGAATTGATGATTTGTTTGACCAACTCCAAGGAGTAAGTTACTTCTAAACAATTGACCTCCGGTTGACTTATCACCAATTGAGGGAGATGGAGAGTGACATTCTGAAGACAGCTTTTCAAACTTGGTATGGTCACTATGAGTTTTTAGTAATCTCTTTTGGTTTGACTAATGCCCTGGCAACGATCATGAATTTGATGAATAAAGTCTTCAAGCAATATCTTGATATATTCGTGATTGCGTTTATTGATGATATTTTAATTTACTCACGGAATGAGGATTAGTATGTTGATCATTTGAGGATTGTATTGCAAAATTTCAAGAATCGTGAATTGTATGCTATGTTTAGCAAATGTGAGTTTTGGTTGAGGTATGCTGCTTTCGTTGGCCATATTATCTGCAATGAAGGTATTCAACTTGATTCTAAGAAGACTGGGGCAGTTAAGAATCGTCCTAGACTTTTGTCCGCTTCATATATACGGAGTTTCTTGAGTTTTGCCAGTTATTATAGAAGGTTTGTGAAAGAAATTTCCTCTATTATTTCTCCTTTGATGAAAATGACTCAAAAAAGGTGAAATTCCTATTGTCGGAAGCTTGTGAGAAGAGTTTCCAAGAGTTGAAGGATAGACTCACTTAAGCCCTATCTTAACATTACCGTAAGGATCAGATGGTTTTGTGGTTTATTATAATGCTTCACAGATTAGTCTTGGTTGTGTTTTGATGCAACATGGAAAGGTCATCGTTATGCCTCAAGGCAATTGAAGGCTCATGAAAAGAATTATTCGACTCATGATTTGGAGTTAGCAGCGGTAGTGTTTGCTTTAAAGATTTGGAGACATTACTTATATGTTGTTAATGTAGATGTGTTTACCGACCACAAGAGTTTGAAGCATGTTTTCACTCAAAAGGATTTGAACATTCGCCAAAGGAGTTGACTTGAGTTATTGAAGGATTATGACATGAGTGTCCATTATCAACAAGGTAAAGCAAATGTGATGGTGGATGCTCTTAGTCGACTATCAATGGGAAGTATCGCTCATGTTAAGGATGGTAAGAAAGAGTTAATTTCTTATATTCATGGGTTGGCCGGATCGGGTGTTCTCTTAGTTGATTCTAGTGAAGGTGGGGTGGTTGTTCATAATGGGTTGGAATCGTCTTTTGTATCGAATATGAAGGCTAAGCAAGATCTTGATCTGGTACTAGTTGATTTGAAGAAGTCAGATTCTGAAAGAGCCATTGAGGCTTTCTCCTAAGGGGAAGATGGAGTCATTCAATATCAAAGTTGGTTAATAATGTATCATGCACTAATTTTTTAGGCATGATACGTGAATTCAAATTTATACTAAATATATCTGATACATAGCAATTACCAAACAGTAATGTATCGATCTCAAACCTAACATCTTATGGGCAACAATTTTCTTATTTAATGTATCTAGTAGAATACAACACTTATCAATTTGAACAAGATACATAAATAGTAATGTATTGATAAATCTATCCATCTCGAAAATACAATTCAAAAAACGATTACACAACATTATAAAAGGGTTAGATGATCCATCAAAGTTATGTATCTCTTCATCCTTTTGGTCTATTGTATTAATGCATAGCAGATACATTGAAAATCCAGTCTCTTGAAAAAAAATCGACAATTTTGAATGTCATATTTCTCTGACAAAGTTGATACATATTTCAGTGTCATATTTCTCTGGCAAGAAAGGAACACATGTGCTTGTTGATTAGCTTCATATTTCCAGTACGTAAGACACCAATTAGGACTTAAGATATATAGATCCTTCTCGAGTGACGACACGGTGAACGCCAGTTGTTATAGAGAAAACCTGAAAGATGCAGCAATAGCTTACTTACAACATTGAAAGGAACTTCGTCGAACTGGAAGAAGAAATTTGAAATCCATCATTTATGTATCGTTCATAACTCACCTTATTTTTCCAAATTCCTGAATGTATTCATCATGTATCAGCTATTGTTTTTGAATTTTTTGTTAATCTATTACGATTTGGGTGAGAATTGAAAGAAGAAAATTTGAATTGTTTGAAGCTAGACGGATTTGGAATAGAATTGAGAGAAGAAAAATTGAATTTTGAATTGAAGCTAGCGGATTTGGAAGAGAATTGAGAGAAGAAAATTTGAATTTTGATTTGATTGAATCTGTTAAGATTTGGGAGAGATTGAAATCAACTAGATTAGCGTGATTTGGGGAACTCACATTCAATTTTATATTCTCTTTCCTTTAAAAGTGTACTGAATTTGTTTTAATGTATCCAGCTTGTTTGTTATGTATCCGGATAGCACTGATTTTGAGGGATTTTTGTAAATTGAAAAAGAGTAGGGATAGAATGTAATTTAGGTCCTTACACTATGAGATTTATGTAAGTTATACAAATTTAAATTTAAATACATAGATCTTTAAACAAAATTCCTAATTTTTCTGTTTGGAATTGCCAGGAATACGTGCCGGGGGGAGGGGGCTTAACTTTGGTGGGTTGGGGTTTTAATTTCGTCCAATAGGAAAGAGTCATGTAATAAATTATAATTAAAATAATAATAAGTGGGTTGTTAGTTTTAAGGGTAGAATAGGCCGAAATGGTAGATAGAGGGATATTTTTAGCCTAATAGATAAATGAGGGGTATATTTAAATCTTTTTGGATAGTCCAGGGGTATTTTTGGCCATTTTCATTAAACTAATCCTTCACACAACTATGACATGATATACCTCAACCGGAAAAAGGCATAGATTTCCCCCTTAAACATGTTTTGAAAGTCAGTTACACGCTTAAACCATTATGACTACCTATTACACACCTTTACTACTTAAAAGTGAATTTATTTACCCCTTAAAACTAATGTGGCAAAATAATTTTTTTTAAAATAAAAATAGGCGCGTCAAATTTATTAAAGTAGAAAAAAATCAAAATTCAATTAGACCCCACCCTACTCTCCACGTCTCTTCTTCTTCACAACCCACCCTCCTCTTCTTCTCGTTCTTCAACCCCACCCTCTTGAGGAAGCACATTTTTCTCCACTTTCTTTTAAGCAAAAATCTCTCCTTCTTTCTTCTTCGACTTCTTCTCAGCTTGCTTAGCAAATTACTTATCATCAATCTAAGTTTTGTGGGTTTTGATTTGTGTTTGTTAACAAAGGATTTCTTAATGTCATCGGCGGGATAAATTTTGGGGGTTTCTTATCCGCTGCAGCTATGGCGGGCTTTTTTGAGAGAACGGGAGAATTTTCCTCTCCATAAATCAGCTCCATGTTTCGATTAGTGTTCTTGACGGCTATTGTTAAAATTTTCATCTTATTGTAATTTTGCTATGAAGAAAATATAATTATTAGAGAATTTTAATATAGTTAACAAAAGAAAAGTTAATTAAAAATAAAAAAGAATATAATTTTTTTTTAATTTCTGACATGGCACTAATGTGGCAGCGAGCGTAATACACCACATATTGTGAGAGTGGTGTTACACGTCTCAAGGGTAAATAAATTCACTTTTAAATAGTAAAGGTGTGTAATAGGTCGACATAATAGTTTAAGCATGTAACTGACTTTTCGGGACGAGTTCAGGGGGAATCTATGCATTTTCCCTACCTCAACCACCATAAAACTTTTGCTCTGGTGGTATCAAAGAAAAAAAAACAATGTTTCACTGAAAACACTACTAGTTATTGTTAGATACCATAGAGTATATAAATACTCTGATGGTATAAAGGAGGAAAATGTAGTGATTCAGTGAAAATTAGCTAAATTGATGTTTGATACCATCAGAATATATAAATATGCTGAAAAAACAATGCTTGACTGAAAATACTACTACTTAATATTTGATACACCAAAGTATATATATATATTCTAATGGTATCCAGAGTAATTGTATTTTAATGTGTCAAATGGGGTATGAGAGTAAATAGTTTGGATCATAAATCCATTAAGGGTAAATAGTTTGGGTTGGGTAGAATTTGGGTAAATAGTTTCATTATTCCCAATATTTAAGTTATGATAATTGATAAGTTTATCTTCACAACCCATAAAAAGGGTATATATAATGTATAGGTATTGACTATTGAATATCTAGCCATAACCTATCCCAAAATTACTGCTCAAACAATTTATTAGTGCTATTATTGGTCAAAATAAATTTCTGTCAGTTTCTTGATTTTGGCTAATAGATTGAGAACAACTGATTTACTTTGTTTATTAGTAAACATTCTTAAACCTTGGATGGGTCAACTGGGATTCAACTCATTGTAATAGCTACAATATCTGAAGAACTGAAAGCTTTTGAAACTTAACATGAAGGTCTGAGTGCACAAAGCTAAAATTTGTTATAGTTGCAGTTGCGTATCTGGTTAAATATATTTGAATATATCTTGTTTCTGTATGCTTTAGTATTGTTGAAATCAAGCAGACCTATCACATGCCAAGTACACTCACAATATACTCACCATCTTTTCAGTTTTAACAGGAAGCAGTAGAGTTGGTGATAGTGCATTTGTGTGCAGAAGGCAAGGCCAATGCTTCAACTGACAATTCAGTTTACAAAGATGATAATGCTGCTGAAGCTGTCCAGGAACAAGTGGCGGCATTGAGATAACAAACAACGTGAACACAACTGCAATTATATCTGGAACCGGAGGTTTAAAGCAGATTCCTGTTGAGAAACAGTGGTAAAATTTCGCAAAGTCTGGTTGCAGTTTTTCCAAGACGATGAAAGTGCAGTACAAGTAGAAAAAATGGAGCTGAAGTTGAAGTACAAAAAATACTTTCTTTTTCAGAATGGAGAATATGTTTTACACAAAACGGATATAATCAAATAGATGCAATGATGGAAGGAGATGATGAAGACAGTGGCAGTGAAAGAATGAAAAGGATGCCATTAGTAACAGTAAATATAACATAATAACTAAGAAAATGGACAAAATTAGAGGAGAAAGATGATAAATGTGCTGCAGGTGTAGAAAAAGAGAACTAAAATAGTGTTAAAAAGAGGAATGAAGATGATGCTACTGGTAACAGTTAAGATAATGACCAAGAAATGGAAAAAGATTCAGGAACTAGGAAAATGGGGGAAATCTCAATAAAAAAAGAGTCTTGAATCACTCTTCACCGTAGTAGTGTTGCATAAAAAGCAGCTTCTTCCCTTCGCTATAAGCTGAGTTCCTACAGGTAAATGAAGATGAATACGAAGGAAATGGAGCAAAAAAGAAGAAAGAAAAATCAGGAGGAAGTACAACACAGATGACCAAGAAATTTGAAAATATGATTAAGAGAAGATTAAGGCAAATGAAGCATCTGAAGTGAAGAGTGAAATGAGCAGGATATGAAAAGAGTAGCCTCCAAAGGCAATCTAAGCAGGACTCAAAAAGCTTTGGCATCCAACGGTCACAAATTGTGACTCACAATGAGAAGGATTCTTAAGAAACAGACTTTAAAGGCACACTTAGGAAGGATCAAAGGAAAATGTGTCTAAAGGTGATACTACCTCCAAGTTACCTCAATAGATAAAGATAAGGTGTCTTTTGCAGTAATAGATCAGTTATTTTTACTGATACAGTTGGACAAGGATAAAAAAAGAACTTTGAATATTTAAATTGCTTATGATCCATGTTATGTATAGAGCCAACTTCGAGTAATGGTCCAAACTTAAGGGACAAAGTTGGCCTTTTTCACTCAAAATCTTATGTTTTGAACTCTTTCTACACACATTTCAAGTTCTCTTACTCTTCTTCAATTCAACAAGAGCTTGAAAACTTTAATGGCTTAATCTTTCCCAGTCAAGCTACGCCATCCAAATTGTGAGGGGAATAGCTCTTGAGTACTATCTTTTGCATCAAAAGTCTGCTGAATCACAAGAAGGATCAAAAAATGAAAGACAATTATCTCATGCAACTACTAGCAGTATGCTGAAGTTAAAGGCAAAGTAAATGTAAGTGGTTCAGTCACCCCAAAATACTAGCTCAAACAATGAAATGAATTGACAAAATCATAAAGCTGCATTAATGGTGATAGTCACAATACCTCACAGAACTGATAGTAGCTTCTACAAAATCATTTTAAGATACATAAGATTTATGTGCAAGTACACATTCTTATAGTAAGAAGATCAAACAGAAAGGATACAAAGAGAGTAAGAAGCATAGTGTTACATGATAATAGCTTCGACATGATCAAACTAAATACAAGTGAAAATAAATTGTAGTAACAACAAATGAAGACAAGCAGCCAACTTGGTTACATACGTGAATTAAGTCCATAGCTAATGAATTATTTTGGATGAGTACAATCCAAGGGAGCTTCATCACAGGAGACTATTAAACATCTGAAGAACAGAACTACAGCTAAATGGTAAAAAGAAAGGTTGTTTGAATAAACCTCATTACAAAAGCTTCTCTGTTAGCCTGATCATGAATGAATTGACAGCAACTGCATCCAAAACTATCCATGATGATTCAAATAGTTCATGAAAGAACTCAGCTCCTGTCTCTTCAGCTGAACTTCT
>JAJOOR010034995.1:0-19868 GCA_036250505.1 Solanum acaule | reverse complement strand
CTTTATTTAACATTAGTTCATAAAATAGGCTTTAGGGACTTAATCCCTCATATCATATAGCTCAAAGGTTTCTAAGATGAGAATGACCTTTCATCATAGAACCTACATTATGTGAGAATGTCCTTTCACATAGTCATACCATATTCATAACTTAGTCTAGTTTAGAGTACAATTGAGGAAACCTTTCAAGAGACTCACTTTCACTAGATTATAATAAACCTTATTCATTCATTCATATGTGTGTGTACATATGTGAGGAAGCCTTTCACATAAACACCTTCATACCACACATATTCATACCTTGCTAATCATACACTTTGCATGCATAATAAGATGTAAGGGTGACTATAAGAGTTAACTTTCAATAGACACCATAACACATCATATTCATAGATATACATGTAGAGTGTGTGTGTACATATTGGTCCTCATAGTTACATAATAGCAACAACATTGATATTGAGTGCACTTCCCTTCAAGGGATTACAACACATTCAGAATGTCCCCACGTCATATGCTATTCACATATAAAGCCTTTAGGGATTCTAGACCACACACCCACACTTCATCATAGGAGACAAGGACACATTCAACATTGAATAGGTACTCATAACATGTATATGATAACACATTCATATAGGGGTCATATAGGTAGAGGTCATTCCACAATAGTACTTAACATAATCAATCATGTAGACCACACCTTATCCCTAACATTATCATTCACATTATACTCCTAATCATCAATACACCTTAAACATGATGCTAGCATTGAGGATTTCATACATAACCTTCACAGCATAACTTCATAAACATATGCATCATAATCATAAATTCACTTCACATCTATTGCCTTCAAGGCCATGATCTTAACATGCATAAATAGACAAGAAGTAAACACCACCACCATAAGTGGGTCAAACCACACAATATCAACTCCCATACTATAGACTAGAAGTTAGGTCAACTTACCAATTCTCCAAGCTATGATCACCAAGGATCAATCCACAACAATTCATAATCAATTGATATAGGTAGCAATAAGAATCAACAATGTAATTCAATAACATAAACATAATCTAAGTATAATTCCATAAACGAAGGGATCAACCCATAACTTTGCCCATAAGGCCATAATTCTCAACTCATCAATATACCAACAATTCAACATGAATAAGTATAGATAATCATAGGAAGCATCAATCCAATCTAATCTAAACATAATTTCACCAATAAAAATAATATTCACAAAGACCCATATCATAGGCCAATTTTTGAGAATTTGGGGGTCATGGGTTCTTTATGAATTCCTTTGAAAATTATCTTAAAAACCTTAATTCTACATTAATTCATCAATAGAATGGTTTAGAAAATCGTTTGACAAAGAACCCATGGTTAGATTGAAAATTGGGAATTTTGGTCTTTGAATCTCTTCTGAAAATCTTTGATAGAACTCCTTGAATGAGTGGTTATTCAAGAATCAAGAGTTACCATACCTTAATTATTGAAGACCCATTAAATTGAAGAAGAAATCAGTTGAAAATCCATCTTCTAGCTTGAGCTTCACCAAGGTCTTCAATGGAGTTTTTGAGAGAATCTATTTTTGAGAGGGAAGAGTCAATTGAAGAATGGGGTTTAATTCTATGCATTTGGGGATTTAACCAACTTAAAATACCCTAAAATAGGTAGAATAACCTATTATAATATTTCCCCAAAGTACCCAAACTACCCTTCACTTAGTTGGACCTTTTAAACAAGTCAAACTTGAGTTCTATTCTTGCAGATTTCGTCGGGAATCAAGTTTGCAACGTGGAGGTGTTCCCGCAAGTTTCTGGAAATTAAATTTTGAGAAAGTAGAGTCCGCGACATGTCCACGACGCAGACCAAACTTTTGTCCCTTGGTGGAGCAGGTCCGCGACGCGGAGCCACTCCCTCTATGCACAGCATCAAGCTGCCTTGGCAGCTTGCTTGGCCAAGGTTGGGGTCCTCCTCGGGGATCCTTAGGGTGGCCCCTGGGGAGTCGTATCCGAACGTTTTGACCCTAAAAACATTTATTAAGACACTAGGGTCACCTCCACTGATTTTAGACGCCAAACAACACATAAAAACATGAATAACATACTAGAACACACCAACACGTAAAAGACTAGTTTCCGAACGTCTTGGCCGTCCCTTGACATTTGACTTACAAACTATTTAAAACTGACTGACAAGGCTATTCTTCATTATTTTAACAATTTATTAATGCATAAAAACCATGTGAGGATCTACTTTATCCTACTTCATTTTTTAGGGGTGTTACAACCCTCTTTTTGGTCACCAAGTCCATCGTGAATTTTGCATACCCATGCATTTGCTCCAAAGCTTCTATCAATGCGACATTGATGAAAAGGTGTTTCAACATTGCTATAAATATTCGGTATTTTCCTTCTTCAGTCTTTTTCATCAACCTCTGTGGAAAGGGAGGTGGAGGTCTAGGCATGGGAACAACTTTTTGGGTCACCTCAACTTTGTTTTCTATAGAATCTTAAGATTCTCCAGTAACCTCGATCTCATCCACATCTTCTTGTACCACTCTTTCAACCTCAGACAACATGGGGGGGGGGGGGATCAAGAATTACATACTTAGTTATTATTCATACTTTGTTAGTTACTTATAGTTCCCACAACCCTAGTTGTGGATTTATCTTCCCATGCTTAAGAGTTCACAATTCATAATTAGGTTAAAAGAATCCATGAACTTACAATTCGAATAGACGAAAACTGAAATCTTAAATCGAAATTTAAAGTGCAAATTGCATAAACCAACTTTCGCAAAATAAATTGCTAAGAGTTTGCAAAATAATTCCAAAAGACCAAAGAAAAAGTATACAATATTGTCTAACCTCCTTAAACGTAAAATACAACCCAAATTTATAGAGTTTTAAATCATAAACCAACTAGGAAACAAAAAGAAAAAAATTGATCTAAGATGCGGTTTTGACTGACAGTATGACCTACGAAATGTAGTTTGACCTACGGTCTGTTGGCCGCCTCCGTGGTTCAGATACTGAACTCCATATTTCTAATCTCATCGACATATGTGCAGGACGTGTCTTCACTCAACCTACGGTCCATCATTGGCTTTCGTGGTTCCACACTTGGTCAAATTTCCCTGAACTTCACTTATGCTGCACCACCTACTGTTTGTTTTTGGCTTCATTAGTTGCTGTTGCTGCCAATTATAGTCTTGTTTTCTCTCAACTGCTTCCAAACCAATTTCCTTTAAAATATTACATAAAAAACATTATATCTAATAACAAATTATTTCAAGACACACACAAATTCTAAGTGAAATGCATCAAAAATACTATAAACTCATAGTATATTAGTGAACAAGAGGGTTCTCCCGATGTGGTTACCAATATGTTGAAGGTCTTCCAACTTGATGTATATGCTTTAATTGATCCCAGTGCTACCTTGTGTTTTGTGACGCCATATGTGGCTATGAGGTTTTGATGTTCTACCCAATGTGTTGTTAGATCCTTTTTATGTCTCTACTCTTATTGCTGATTCTATTGTGGCTAAGAGGGTCTATAGAAAATGTCTCGTTTCCTTGTCCCATAGAGTTACTCTTGTTGATTTGGTAGAGCTTCATATGCTTGATTTTGATTATATCCATGGTATAGATTGGTTGCATTCATGTTATACCTCAATTGATTGTAGAACTCGTGAAGTTAAGTTTCAATTCCCGAATGAGCCTATCCTAGAGTGGAAAGGGCGAAATTGTATGCCTTAGGGTCAATTTGTCTCTCTTCGTAAAGCTAGAAAGATGATTTCTTGAGGGATGTGGATTCTGAAACCCCTCATCTTAAATAAGTCCCCATTGTTAATGAGTTTTCAGAAGTGTTCCTAAATGATTAAACCAATATTTCTCTCGAAAGGGAAATAAACTTCGCTGTTGACAATCTCGAAGATACGCAACCTATTTATATTCCTCCCTACCAAATGGCTCTTGCAAGAACATAAGGAGTTGAAAGAACAATTGAAGGATTTGTTGGATATAGGGTTCATCCGACTAAGTATATCTGCATGGGGTGCTCCAGTTTTGTTTGTTAGGAAGAAAGATGGGTCCCGTCATATGAGTATTACCTATCATCAGTTGAACAAGGTGACCATTAAGAATAAGTACCCTTTTCCAAGAATAGATTATATATTTGACCAACTTCAAGGAGCATGTTATTTCTCTATGATTGACCTTTGATCGGGTTATCACCAATTGAGGGTGAATGATGATGATATTTGAAAGACGGCTTTTCGAATTGGGTATGGTCATTATGAGTTTTTAGTTATGTTTTTTCGTTCGACTAATGCTCTTGTGGAGTTTATGGATTTTAAGAATAGGGTGTTTATACAACAGCTCGACATGTTTGTGATTGTGTTCATTGATGATATATTGATCTAGTCGAGAAGTGAGAATGAGCATGTTTATCATTTGAGGATTGTGTTGCAAATTTTCAAGGACCACCAACTTTTTGCAAAGTTTAGAAAATGTGAGTTTTGGTTGACGTCAATAGCTTTTCTTTGGCACATTGTTTCAATTAAAGGTATTGAGGTAGATTCTAAGAAGACGGATGCGGTCAGGAGTTGGTCGAGACCTTTAACCCCTTCGGATATTAGAATTTTCTTAGGATAGGCCGGTTATTATAGAAGGTTTGTTGAAGGATTCTTTTCAATTGCCTCTTCTTTGATGGCTTTTCCTCAAAAGAAGGCCAAGTTCATATGGTCTGAAGCATGTCAGAAGTGTTTTCAGGAATTGAAGGATAGACTTATTTCCGCTCCGGTGTTGACTTTACCGAAGGGACATATGGTTTTGTGGTATATTGTGACGCCTCAAGAATTGGGTTTGGATGTGTGCTTATGCATAGACTTATTACCTATGCCTCAATGCATCTTAAGATTCATGAGAATAATTATCCTACCCATGACGTTGAATTAGTGGCGGTTGTTTTTGCCTTAAAGATTTGGAGGCTTTATTTGTATGGAGCTTATGTTGATGTGTTTACTAACCATAAAAGTTTGCTATATGTATTTAATGAGAAAGATCTAAATCTTTTCCAAAGAAGGTAACTTGAGTTATTGAAAGCTTATGATATGAGTGTTCTCTATCACCCCGAAAAGGTAAATACTGTGGCAGATGCTCTTAGTCCGTTATCTATGGGTAGTGTTGCCCATATTGAAGAAGATAAGAACGAGTTGGTTCAAGATGTTTATAGATTGGCCCCATTGGGTGTTCAATTAGTGGGCTCCACCAAGGGTTGTGTTATGGTTCACAATGGTTCAGAATCGTCTTTAGTGGCGGATGTTAAAGCTAAGCAAGGTCTTGATCCAATTTTGGTCAACTTAAAAGAAGTGTTGCTTAAGAAATACGTAGTGGCTTTCTCCCAAGGAGGAGATGGTGTCCTTAGATATAAAGGTCGTTTTTGTGTTCCTAATGTTGAGGACTTGAGGGAACAGAGCTTCTCAGAAGCCCATAGTTCTTGGTATTCCATTCACCTGGGAGCAACCAAGATGTACCATGATTTACAGGAGGTCTATTGGTCAAATAGGATGGAGAAGGATATTGCGGAATTTGTGGCTAAGTGCCTTTATTGTCAACAAGTGAAAGTTGAGCATCAGAAACTGGGAGGTTTCTCCTAAGACTTTCATTTTCTTACTTGGAAGTAGGAAGATGTGAATATGGACTTTATTGTTCCTTTGTCTCGCACCTGGCGACAACATGACTTAATTTGGGTTATAGTAGATCTGATGATGAAATCACCTTATTTTATTCCCATTAAGGTTTCCTATTCGGCGGAAGACTATGCTATGTTGTATTTCAGAGAAATGTTAAAGTTTCATAGAGTGCCTTTGTCCATTATTTCCGATCATTCTACCCAAGTCACTTCTCAGTTTGGGAAGTCTTTCCAAAAAGATCTTGGTACTCATGTTAAACTTAGTATGACCTTTCACCCCCAAACCGATGGGCAAGTGGACTGTACTATCCAAACTTTGGAAGATATGTTAAGGGCTTGTGTGGTTGATTTTAAGTGTAATTGGGAGGACCATTTTCCATTGATTTAGTTTGCTTATAACAATAGTTATCACTCGAGTATTGGTATGGCTCCATTTGAGGCATTATATGGTAGAACGTGTAGATCTACTATAGGTTGGTTTGAGTTGGGTGAAATTTCCATAATAGGTCCCGAGTTGGTACATGAGGCCATAGAGAAAGTTTGACTTCTTAGATAAAGGTTGAGAATGGCTAAAAGTCGGCAAAAGTCATATGTCGATGTGAGATGAAGAGATCTTATTTTGATGTTAATAATTGGGTTTACTTGAAAATTTCACCCATGAAGGGTATAATGAGGTTTGGTAAGAGAGGGAAGCATAGTCCCCGATATGTAGGCCCATATCAGATTTTGAAAGGTGTTGGTAAGGTTGCTTATGAACTAGATTTTCCAAATGAGTTCGCGTCGGTACATCCAGTTTTCCATGTCCCTATGTTCAAGAAATGTGTTCGAGATCCGACATCTATACTTCACTTAATAGGTTTGGGAGTAAAGGAGAATCTTTCTCATAAAGAAGTTATGGTTGAGATTTTTGACTGGCAAATCAAGAAGTTGAGAAATGAGAAGTAGCTTCCGTGAAAGTGTTGTTGAAGAATCAATTAGTTAAGGGTGCTACTTGGGAGGCCGAGGCTGATATGATGTCCTAATATCCTCATCTTTTTCCTTCTACTTCTACATTAGCTTGAGGTTGTGAGTTCCTTATGGTTTTCTCTTTGGTGTGGTGTCATGTGTGTTTTAGATATTCCCATGATTTCCTTATGTTATGCATGTTCATGAAAAACTTGTGTTTTGAAAACAAATGAGTTTACATGATTGATTTTTTCTTCATGTTGTTGTGCATTGTGTATGAGTTGCCTATAGACTTCTTGAGATGAAATGTGGAACACGCTTTAGCTATGCTATTAAGCATGAATTGCATAAAGGCTCCATGAGAGGATGTTTAGCATGATTTTAGGTTGGAGAATATAGTTCCTCCTTGAACATGATAAATATTGAAATTTCATGCATATTTGGTTGCTAGGTCTAACTCCTATTTCCTTTGTGATGCATTGAACATGTTAGCTTTGGAGTCGATATTCCTCCTTGGTTGTGTGCATTTTGATGAAGTTGCATGCATGATGGGTTGCTAATTTAGAGTCCCTTTCCCCTAGTAATGTTAGAATCTCATTCGAAGATGAATGTTCCTAAGGGGGAGAGAATGTAACACATCAGATTCAAGATAAAGAAAAGTTACCATTTTTCATAACTTAACGGCGCCATTCACGAAGGCCAACCACAGCTCGTAGGTGGTACCTTAGGTGGAACACCAAAAAGGTTAGCAGGTGTAAGAACCACATCCTGGCCAACGAATTGTTGGTCAGACCATGGTCCGTGGTCTAGGGGTCTGTAGGTCAAGCCAAACTCTCTGAATTTAGCGACGCTTGCACATGACGGACCTTAGGTCCGTCCATCGCCCGTCGTTCATGCTCTGTGGGTCAAGATGTGGCGGTTATTTTAAGGGGTAGTTGGGTATTTTCCTAATTATTTTATCCCCATGCTACGTCATTTTGCCTATGTCTAAGACCCCTATATAAGTATTTTAAACCCCAAATTCAACCCATTTGAAGTCATTCTTCCAAAATCACAAATAAGAACTCCAAAATATTTCTCTATCTAGAAACTTTGAGAACAAAAGGGTTCAACCTACGGTTTCAAGGCAAGGCTCCATTTTCACCATTGAAGATAAGCAATTGGCTTTGAGGTATGATCGTTTCATCCATGGATTCCAGCCATTCATGAAGTTCCCAAAGTCCTCTATTTTCAAAGTTAGAATTCCCCAATTGAGTTAGGGTTTTCTTCAATTGTCATGGGTTCTGTTGATTATTGATTTAAATGATTGAACTTTGATCTATTATGATTGAATTTATGAAATACTATGGTTTTATGATGTTTTCCCCTATGAACCCATATAATCCCTATATTTTCCAAGTTATGAGCATATGATGTGGGATTTTGATTATGAAGGATGATTTTTATGAAATTAAGCATGCATTATTAGAGTCACATGAACTTATAATGAAATCCATAGCTAGCCCATGTTTTCTAAATGTTGATGATTGAATGTGGGTTTTGAACCTTGACAGGTTAATTATGGAATTATGCATGTTCTTATGAAAGCTATGAAAATGTTTTAAGGACTGTTTGAGAATAAATTATCAGTGATGATGATAATGTCGTGTTTTTGATAGGATTTTCTCATAAACACAAGAAAGTATGATTGTGAAAGGTTTTCTCACATAATAAGGATTCTAAGGTTGTAAGGTCTTCTCAGCTAGTCGAATCAAATAATAAGAGTTATCCTAATAAAACCTAGCTTGGATTGGTTAGTGAATGATACCTTTCTATGGATAATGACTTAGCTTGGATTGGCAAGATGACGTGACCTTCCATGGACAATAAGAATATGTAAACAATTACTATTCTGTGGGATTTGTGCTTAGCACCGAGAGGATATTGAGATGGAGTCTCTCCCGTTAGTAGAGGTCGGGTTTATAGAAGCAATCTACTTATCTGTTACCTATGTGCCCCCATAGGCATTAGATAGTGGATCCACTTAAGCTAGAAGTTCATGGTCCTTACCTTGGAAAGTAGGACAACACTTTTTGGTGTGGGAGACATTGGGGTATCATGTTATAGCTCACATGGTCTCTATGTCGGTTAAGGCTAGTTGCCACATCAATAATGGGATAAAGTTACTTCAAGAACTATCTCATCTATGTTCAATGGTAATAAAGATGTTAACTTGCATTGACCATGCTTTATGAAGTATGTTTTCTAACTCTTCTTATATCATGTTTTCGCTTGGTCAATTGCATTTTATGAAATGTCCTATTTTAGCATGATTTAAATGTTTTATGCATGCCTATCATACTTGACACATCATTTTGTACTAATATATACTCTTCCCTACATTTCCCCAAATGTAGGGTCTGATAGTCAAGTCTGTCAGTTTCGTGGCTAGTGCTTGATTACAAGGTTTCCAAGCTTTGGTGAGTCCTCATGGTTCGAGGACGGACTTTCATTGTCTTAGTTTCTTTCCTATATTTCTGTTTTGAACATGATGTTTTTATTCTTTTTCCTTTTTTAGTTTTTCTTCCCTTTTTTTTTCACTTTGTTTTAATCTTCTTTTTTATTCTCTCTTCTTTCATTTTTTTTTTTAATTTTTTTATCTTTTTTTGTATTTTTTAATTTTTATTTATATTTGTTTATTTATTTGTTTTCTATATACATATTGTTTTATTTTTATTAATGCTCAACTACATTTCATCTAATACTAGGTGTAGGCGATCGTAATCTAGTATATAATCCAACGAAGAGGTTGGGGTTGAACCCATAGGGAGCGATACTGTATCTTATTCAATTAGGAAGTAAAGCTTATGGTTTAGTTGTTTACAGAAGTAGACACTTTAGAAATTAAACAAACTAAACGAATGTTAGATGGGCTTAAGAGTGTCAATTAACAACTAAGATAATCACGAAAATAAGGGAGCAGACAAGTAAAAGAGGATTCGCGGGGATGTGATCGATTATAAGCTTACTTTGCTATATGGGTAATAAAAATTTACTAACCACTTGCTGAGTCTTAGTGGGTAAGCTAGACTATTGATGTAATAGCTTTCTCTTGAATAGTTAACTACTACGATTCAAGTGAGTCCTTTCGAACCTCGACAAGCATGTTAATAAAACTAGCGCACTACAACAATTTACCCACTTTGTCGAGGTAGGTATGTAGGGTTGAGTGAAATTTCACTGTCTCGAGCTGAATCCAGAACCACTCAAAGCCTAAAAATGCCAACTTATAACCTTAGCCCCACATCTCTCTATCAAGCAAGTGAAGAACGCTACTTTAAAATTGCAATTTTCACTACAATTCATAAATTTAAGCTCAACTATTAATCACACCAACTTTAAAACAACATATAAATTTGTAAACACCAGTACCAATAAGCTAATTAAGCAAATAATCACATGATCAAACCCCAAGAATTAGGGTTTTAGCTACTCATCATAAACAGGAAGATATCAATACAATTATGTCCTCCATAATCTGGGTATTGCAATCCAAAACATTACAATGATCCAAAAAGCTCAAAATAAAAAACCCAATAAGAAATTTACTTGAAAACTCTGGAAAAATCTCACCCACACAGTAGGAAAACTATTTTCGTTCAAAACATGAGTTCTAGAATGATAGCATAGTCATATCTCCGTTAAGAAATTAATTTATACTTTTTTCAAAATTAGGTCTTTGGGGTAAAACGGCGAGGTAAGTCATGTGTCTTTCTCTTAAGTTTTCACTTGATTTCCTTATGAAACTTTAGGCGATCTAAGTCGAGGTTGTCGATGGATTTTGCGAGGCGTCATTCGCTATCTTCAATCACCCTTCTGCTTGCATCTTGATTTATGATTCTGTAATATTCGGTGGACTGAGCCCTATTCGCCAATCCAATTGGCGTGTCACCGATAGGGATTGTTCGTCGCCCAATTTCTTTCCTCCAAAGGGTAGCGTACTATAAACTTAGGCGGGTGAAGAGGCCACTCGACGGACCGCTGAGTGGCTTTGGTGATCTTCAACTTTTATTTTCTTCTCTCCTTTGCCTATTAATGTCCTTTCCTTTCTTTTTTGATTCCCTAGCTACAATTCTACACATTAACATCAGTTTAAAGCATAAATTAGGCATTTGAGGACAATAAACTATGAAAATGAAGACCTAAATGAGTAAAAATCTAGGACTCATTTAGAAACATAATAAACTGTTACCAACATACACTTATTTCCAAACGAGCTACCAAACGGACCCTTGATGTCTATTCACCAAACATAGAACAATTCAACCTCTAGAATGGAATATAGGGGTAATTCATGTCGTCTGGATACCCCTCCTTGCTTTTGGCATTGCATGCATCACTTGAAGAATTCAAGGGAATCTTTGTAGAGGGATGGCCAATAGTATCCACTTTGAAGTATTTTGGCAGCTGTTCACACACCGCTATGATGATCACCAACATGTGAAGAGTGGCATGCATTTATAATGCCATTTACTTCCTCTTCTGGCATGCATCTTCCGATTATATGGTCAGCACACTCTCTGAATAGATATGGTTCTTCCCAGAAATACCTCTTTACATCAAACAAGAACCACTTTTGTTGATAGTAGTTCAGATTCTCCGACATTATTCCACACAATACATAGTTTGCAAAATCAGCATACCAAGGAATGATATTAAGAGTGGCTGCAAATAAATGATCATCTGAGAATGAATCATTATGTCCAACCTAGATAAGTGATCGGCCACCTGATTTTCACACCTTCTTATATCATTAACTTTAATGTCGAAATCTTGCAATAACATCACCCATCATATCAACCTTGATTTAGCATCTTTCTTTGCCACTAAGTACCGCAGAGCTGCATGATCAGTGTGATCTATCACTCTAGTTTCCAGCAAGTATGCCGTGAATTTATCAAATGCATACACAACCATAAGTAGTTCTTGCTCGGTAACAATGTAGTTATGTTGGGCCCCATTCAATCACTTGCTGGCTTAATAGATTGGATGAAAGATCTTGTTGCGATTTGGTCCTAACCCAACACCTAGAGTAGTGCCATTTGCATCATACATCACCTTAGCCGGTTCAGACCAATCTAGGACAATATCACCGGGGTAGAGATTAACTTTTCTTTCAAGCACTCAAATGCTTTCAAACATGTGTCATCAAAAATAAATTTCATCTCCATCTCCAATAGCTTGCACAAAGGGTGTGCAATTTTCATGAAATCTTTAATGAATCTCTGATAGAATTTGGAATGCCCTAATAAATTCCGAATGCATTTTACCGAGATGGGTGGTGTTAGCTTCTCTATTACCTCAATCTTTGCTTTGTCGACCTCCATCCCCTTTTGTGATACCTTATAACCTAAGACTATATTTTCCTTCACCATTAAGTCGAATTTCTCCCATTTTAGGGCTAAGTTGGTTTCCACACATCTTTGAAGGACCTACCACAGGTGTGCCAAACATGTTTCAAAAGAATAACCTACAAATGAGAAGTCATCCATGAAGACCATGTAAGGGAATATAGATAGCATCCAACATTTGAATGATTCTGGAGTATTGCACAACCTAAAAGGCATCCTTTCAAATGAGAAAGTTCTATAAGGGCAAGTGAAAATGGTTTTCTCTTGATCTTTCACTACAATATAAATTTGGTTATACCCAGAATAACCACCAAAGATACAATACCATCTACGCTCCGAAAGTCGATCAAGCATTTGATCCATAAAAGACATGGGAAAATGATCTTTCTCATTCCATGAATTTATCTTCCGATTGTCAATTCATACTCTCCAACCAGTGACCGGTCTCGTAGGAACAAGTTCCCCTTTTTCATTGGGACTACCGCGATGCCTTTTTTCTTGGGTACACATTGCACCAAACTTACCGATTTGCTATCTGCAATAGGGTAAATCACACTAGTGTCTATCCACTTGATTATCTCCTTTTTTACAACTTCTTGCATCGGTGGGTTCAATCTTCTTTGATGCTCTACACTTTGTTTGAACTCACTTTCAAGTTGAATTTTGTGAGTGAAAATTCTGGGTGGAATACCAACAATATCTGCATTAGACCATGCTATGGCCTTTATATATATTTTCAATACCTCAAGAAGCAATTTCAATTGCCACTCAAGCAAGTCCGCTGCAATGATAACAGACAAGGTGTTATTTTCCCCAAAAAATGCATATCAAACGTGAGAGGGCAGCACTTTCAACTCAAGCTTTGGGGGTTCCTCAGTTGATAGTTTTGCTGGAGGATTCTCTCTATTCTTTAGATCAATATCAAGCTTACTTGGGTTTCTTCAGTACACACCTAATCCCGATAGAGCAGCCCCCACCTTATCATATTCTTGAACATCTTCCTTGTTATAATATGTGAGAACCGCAACAAGAGGTTCACCCACACCCATTACTTCATTCACTATATCCACCAATTCAACAGCTACATCAACGGTTGAGGCCACATGAATGTCGCTAGGTTGCTTCATTGATTTGGAGACATTGAAAGTGACCTCTTCATCATTTTCCCAGAAATTCAACTCGCCACTCTCGACATCCACCAAAGCTCTATTGGTTGCCAAAAAATGCCTCCCCAAAATTATAGGCATAAATATCACAATCTAGAATAATAAAATCAGCCGGAAAATGAACTTGTCAACTTTTACCAAAATGTCATAAAGGAATGCCGATTGGGTGTTTGATGGATCGATCAGACATACAGAGCCGCATCATTGTTGACTTAGGGAAACCCAATCCGAGCAGATTATAAATTTCACACGACATCAAATTTATGGTTTCCCCCATGACACATAGTGCTTTGGCCTGTTTAAGCACTCCGGTAATATATGGGATAGTGAATGCCCCCAGATTAGTCTTTTTTGGGACTACTTTCCTAGACATCATAGAACTACAGTTCCAAGATACTTCAAATGTTTCAAAATACATGCTCCTTTTCTTGGTGACCAACTCTTTCATAAACTTGGCATAACTAGGCATTTCTAACAACGCTTCAACTAGAGGTCAATTTATCTACAAGGTCTTGAACATAGAGAGAAACTTCTTGAACTTTTCATCTTCATTCCGTTTCTTGAGTCATTGTGGAAATCTTGGATTTACTTTGGGCAGTGCTTTTATAGGTTTTTCATGACAGACGGCTTAATTTTTTATGCTTAACTTCGGAACATCTTTTGCTTCTTCGGACATGTCATTCTCTGGAGCTTGATCAGGTTCCTCTACATCAATTATTCCTTGCTCTTCTCTATTAGTGCTTGCCTTATCATTCACCTTCACATCTCCACCAATACCCTTACCACTCCGGGTTAATAACGCTAAGATCTTATCATGACCATCTTCAAAATCTTTAACATCTTCATTCATACATCCCTCTAGACCTATATCTAGACCTTGGGATGCAGCTATTTGGGACATAATACTCATCATAATCACACCTATTACGATTCACTCCTCTCCTTTCATTTTCACCATATATGCTCCAACCTTGATTCTCACCCGACTTTAGAAAGTCCAGGTAAGAACCCTTCTCTAAACTCGACACCTTCTTCACCTCATAGTTTTCAGAAATGCCCCTAAGATTTTGTTTTTTAGCATACTCATTTGGGACATCATTTTGGCTATGTTTTCATCCTGTTCTTGATTCTTCTCCATTTTTTCTTTTTTCATCCCATAATTCAATGCCGACACCTGATCTTCTTTAGTGTACCACACACTATTTATTTTTGTCATTTCATCAAGGAGGGTGGAGGCTACAGTAAATGGTTGTTGCATGATTCCCCCTCTAAGAAGCTGATCTACTGCTCCTTTTATGACTGAGTCGAGGCTCCAATAGAAGTGTTGTAATAGTATGTTGTTCGAGAGTCCATGGGTGGAAATTTGAGCAGCAATTTCTTGAACCTCACCCATGATTCATTAAGTGGTTTTCCCTCAACTCCCTTAAATGTTGGATGTGGTCCTTCTACTTCCCCATCTTGCTAGGAAAAACTTCACATAAAATGCTTCAATCAACTCTCCCATGAAATGATTCACCCTCTTGGTAGATCAGATAGCCACTTCGTTGCTTCCCCCACTAGAGAAAAGGGAAACAACAAAAGTATAACTGTCTCTTGAGTAATGTTCTCCTAAGTAAACGGCCCATAAGTTTCCACAAAATTTTAGATGTGCTAGTGTGGGTCTTCCTGTTCTAACCGCCCGAATAGTCCCTTTATATGCATGAGTTGAAACATGGGGATAGTGACATGGACCATTGTATTCCATATAACAAGAGGCATCCGAATAGAACCAATGGTACTAAGCTGAACTTAATGATCATCGGGACAACTCTTATCAACATCTCAGTGTCCAAGAGTGCTGAAGTTATTCCCATTAGTACTCATGTTACTACCTTGTAAAATGCAACACTCAACAAAAAACAGTTAATGGGTTGAACTATAAAATAAAATCACTAACCAACTTCAATAATAGAATTCAATAACACCACTCACCAGCAGCAACACCATTTTGATTAACGCTCAACTAGACCTCATCCAATACTAGGTGTAGGATATCGTAATCTTGTATATAAATCAACGAAAGGGTTGGGGTCAAACCGACAGGGAGCGATACCGTATCGAATTTAATTAGGAAGTAAAGCTTATGATTTAGTTTGTTATAGAAGTAGAAATTTTCGAAATCAAACAAAGTAAGTTTAAAGGTTTGACAATGAATGTCAGATGGGGAGGCGGGGTTTAAGAGTGTCAATTAACATCTTCGATAATCACAAAAATAAAGTAGTAGACAAGTAAAAGAGGATTCTCAGGTATGTGATCGATTATATGCTAACTTTTCTATATGGGTTATCGAAACTTACTAACCACTTGTTGAGTCTTAGTGTGTATGCTAAACCATTAATGTAATACCTTTCTCTCGAACAACTACTATGATTCAAGCAAGTTCATTCGAACCTTAACAAGCAAGCTAATAAAACCATCCCACTCCCTCAATTTACCCACTCTCTCAAGCTAGGTAGGTAGAGTTGAGTGAAAGTTCACAAATGAACCCATAACCCCTCAAAACCTACAAATGCCAACTTATAACCTTAGCTTCACACCTCTCTCTCAAGCAAGTGAAGAACGCTACTTTAAATTGCAATTTTCACTACAATTTAGAAATTTAACCTCAGTTATAAATCAGACCCACTTCTAAATAGCATATTAATTAGTAAAGTACAAAACCCATCAGCTAATTAAACAAATAATCACATGATCACACCCAAAGAATTTGGGTTTTAACTACTCATTATAAATGGGAAGAAATCAGTACCAATTATGTCCTCCATAATCTCGGTATTGCAATCCAAAACTTTACAATGATCCAAAAATCTCAAAATCAAAACTCCACTAACAAATCTACTTGAAAACTCTTGGGAAATCTCAACCACACAGTAGGAAAGTTATTTTCATTCAAACGACAAGTTCTACAATGATAGGATAGTCAGATCTCTGTTGTGAAATCAATTTATACCTTTTTAGAATTTGTTCTTTCGGATAAAATGGTGAGGTAAGTTGTGTGTCGCCAACAAGTCGGTGACTCACCAATTGCCCTGTCTATCGCCTTTGTCTTTTGAGTTTTTACATGATTTTTTTCTGAAACATTAGGCGATCTAAGTCAGGACACCGATGGATTCTGGGATGCACCATTTTCTCTCTTAGATCGCCCTTCTGCTTGCATTTTCATTTATGATTCTGTAATATTTAACAAACTAAGACCTCTTTGCCAATCCCATCTGTGTCGCCGATAGGGATTGTTCTTCGTGCAATTTCTTTCCTCCCAGGATTAGCTTATTGTAACTTTTGGTGGGAGATGAGGCCACTCGGTGGACCGTCGAGTTGCTTTAGCGATCTTTAGGTTTTATTTTCTTCTCTCTTTGCCTATTAATATCCTTTCCTTTCTATTTTTGTTTCCTTAGCTACAATTCAACACATTAACATCAGTTTAGAGTATAAATAGGCATTTGTGGATAATAAACAATAAAAACAAAGCCCTAAATGAGTTAAATCTAGGACTCATCAACTGGGTTAGGCCCAATATCATTCTATTGTACTAGACTGCTAATGAGACAAGTGTTGTAGACTTATGCTTTCTATTATAAAATGTTTGTTCTTGAAATGTTTTTTTACTTATATTATTTTATTTCTTATGTTATGAATGTTATTGTCTTGTATAGGGCCTCTCGGGGTCTTATACGCCATGTTACATCTTGCATGTACCCCTAGGTCGTGACATTATAGCTAGATGGGTATACAAAAATTACCCTGTCACTGTTTCTCAAAAAGTCACCACAAAATACCTTGTAGAGTTAGAAATGGTAGATTTTGATATCATTCCAGGCATGGATTGGTTTCATTCCTTTGAAGCCTCTGTCGATTGTATAACTATGATCATTCGGTTTCAGTTTCCAAATGAGCCAGTCTTAGAATGGAAGGGTAGTAGCTCATTGTATGTAGGTCGATTTATCTCTTACCTTAAGGCTTGGAAAATTATTCCCAAAGGGTATATCTATTATCTTGTTTGGGTTAAGGATTCAAAATCTGAAACCCCAACTTTTGAATCAGTCTCAGAAGTAAATGAATTTCCAGAAGTGTTCCCAGAAGAACTTCTTGTAGTTACTCCTAAAAGGGAAATCGACATCGAAATAGATTTACTTCCCAATACCTAGCCTATTTCGATTCCTCCTTGTAGGAAGGCTCAAACTAAGATTAATGAATTGAAATAATAGTTCAAAGACCTTCTAGATAAGGGCTTCATAAGACCTAGTATCTCTCCATGAGGAACTCGAGTGTTGTTCCTGAAAAAGAAAAATGATTCTCTCAAAATGTACATTGACTACCTTCAGTTGAACAAAGTCACGATCAAGAATAAGTACTCAAGGATTGATTATTTGTTCCACCAATTTCAGGGTGCTAGTTGCTTTCGTCAGCCTGTCTGAGTATGTAAACTATGTGGTGGATAATAGAATTTAGATCCGGCTATTATCAGCTAAGAGTCAGAGATAGTGACATCTTGAAGACAACCTTTAGGACTCGGTATGGTCATTATGAATTTGCAGTTATGTCTTTTGGACTAATAAATGCTTCTGTAGCTTTCATGGAACTAATGAATATGGTTTTCAAACAATATTTGGACTTGTTTGTCATCGTCTTTATTGATGATATCCTTATTTATTTTTGATGTCGAGTAGAACATGTGACTCATCTTAGAGTTGTTTTGTAAACCCTTAAAGATTGCTAGTTATTCGCTAAGTTCAGCAAATGTGAATTATGGTTACAATCAGTCGCTTTCCTTAGTCATGTGGTATCAAGCGAAGGGATCCAAGTGGATTCTTAGGAAATTGAGACAGTGCAGCACTGGGCCAGACCCACCTCTCCAATTGATATCAAAAGTTTCTTGGCTTTGAACCATTACTATAGAAGGTTTGTGGAAGTGTTTTCATCCATAACTTCCACATTGACCAACTTGACTCAGAAGAAGGTCATATTTCAGTAGTCAGATGAGTGTGAGAAAAGCTTATCAAAACTGAAGGCTAGGTTGACTACTACTCCTGTGTTGACTCTACAAGATTGTTCAGATGGTTATGTGATTTATTGTGATGCATCCAGGGTCGTCCTAGGTTGTGTGTTGATGCAGCAAGGTAAGCTCATAGCTTATGCTTTTAGACAACTTAAGGTCAATGAGGTGAACTACCCGACTCCTGACCTCGAGCTTGCATCCGTAGTGGTTTCCCTAATGATTTGGAGACATGACTTGTATAGTGTTCATGCTAATATGTCCATTGATCATAAGATCCTCTAGTATGTGTTCAGCTAGAAAGAACTAAATCTTCGTCAGAGGAGATGACTTGAATTCCTCAAAGACTATGACATAAATGTGTTTTACCATCCACGTTAGGCCAATGTAGTTACTGATGCTTACAGCAGACTTTCTATGGGTAGTGTAGCAAATGTTGAGAAAGTAATGAAAGGTTTATCCAAAGATGTTCACCAGCTTGCTCTTTTAGAAGTTTTTCTTACGGACACGTCAGACGTTGATGTGATAGTTTAGAGTGGATAAGAATCTTCATTGGTAGGGGAGGTTAAGGAAAAATAGGATAGCGATCCTATATTACTTCAGTTAAAAGGTGTAGTTCATCAACAAAAAGTTGTGGTTTTCTATGAAAGGGGATATGGTGTACTTCATTATCAAGGTCGCTTGAGTGTTCCTAATGTGAGTGAGTTGAGGAAGTAGATCTTTACAAAAGGCCATAAATTCAGATATTCCACTCATCCATGTGCCAGTAATATGTATTGTGATCTACAAGAAGTCTTTTGGTGGAACGCCTTGAAGAGAGACATCGCAGAGTTTGTGCCTATGTGTCCTAACTGTCAATATGTTAAAGTAGAACATTTGAAACAAGAGGTGTGACTCAAGATATTAACATTTCAACATGGAAGTGGAAAGTGCTAAACATGGACTTCATTACGACTTTACCTCGTACTCGCTGACAACATGACAAAAATTGGGTGATAGTGGACAGAGTTACCTAGTTAGCTCACTTCTTGGTTGTCAAGACTATAGATTCGGTGGAGGACTATGCTAGACTCTACATCAATGAGATAGTAAGGTTGCATGGGGTTCCTTAGCCCATTATTTCAAATAGAGGTCCTTAGTTTACATCCCATTTCTGTAAATCGTTTCAGCAAGGTCTCTATATTTAGGTAAATCTCAGTACAACATTTCATCTTATGACAGATGGTCAGGCAGAATGTACCATTCTGACCTTAGAGGACATGTTGAGAGTTTTCGTGACCGATTTCAAGGGTAGTTGGGATGATCACCTACCTCTCATAGAGTTCGGCTATAATAATAATTTTTAGTCTAGTACTTATGTAACGACCCGAGAGCACCCTCTAGTCGTTAATGCCGTATTCGATCTCGAAGAGGTCTTATACAAGCCCTTAGCATTCATCATACCATGTATCATAGAATAAAATCACAGAAAATTTAAAACTTTTACTTTAGAAGTTCAACTTCACTTCATATATGAAAAACAGAATCTAACTTCGTCACAATGTACCATCTAGACATAGAAGTATCGAAAATGGGACTTAGCCCTTACATCAATAAGAAGTCTTGAAATAGGAAAGTACAA